>CM024532.1:18376702-18400350 GCA_014182385.1 Eucalyptus viminalis
GTGATGAGTTGATGATATGTGCATGGGTGCATGGTAATGATGATGATGCATGTGACATGAGGATGGTAAGTGTATGATATGATGGTGATGATTATATGATGATGTATGTACATGAGGTATGATGACATGTGCATGATACTAAGGTAAGTTGAGCATGGATGCCTTAATGATATGTGATGCTATGATTGTAATGATTGTGTGGCATGATGCATTGAGTGGTTTATTGGTCATTTACCTGCTGAGTGGTTGTACTCACCCATTCGGGGACCAACATTTCAGATTAGCAGGATGCCGCTCCCTGCTGTCACGCGGGGCGTATTTTACGGCATTCCTTCAGATGTAGAGGTTGAGTGTGTGGAGATCGACTATCCCACCATTCCTGGACTGACATTTATTCAAGTTTGCGCCTTAGTGATGTATGACGTGGGCTTGGCTGAGGGCCCTGTCATTCAGGAGTTCATATCCGTCCATGTTCGTCGAGACGGAGTGATGCATGGGATGTTGCCGCCGCCACCGCCTGATGCACCGGGATGGGTGTGAGGGCCCGTGCGTGAAAAGTAGGAGCTGCAACTTTTTGGGATAATAGCCAACACTAGCTGATGGGAGATCTTGCGCGATAGACATAGTGGGTCGAGTGTTTCTTTTTGGGGTGTTGGGAATAAACGGATCCCCGAAAAACGGATTCGACACTAAATCGAATCCCTAAATCGAATGCGGAAGACAAGCTTGGGAAAAACACGTATCACCGATCCTAAAGCACACCACGGATTCGAGCATATCTTGTTAGCCACAGATTAGACACTGGCGCCGATAAGAGGAAGAGAATTTGGCCATGTTCGATCCGATGACGACAATTCGCTTGGAAGGGGAGAAGAAAGTTGTCTTGTGCTTACTGTTTCTTCTATTTGAGAGAGAGTGAGCGTTTGAAAGAGAGGGAGACGTACGTACGTTAATGTCAAGAGGTTCGTTCTCCCTCTCTCTCCTCCCTTATATATGTCCCTCCAAAAAATAATTAATCGTGCCCCTTCATCCATGGGCCCTACTCTTGTGGGCCGGGCTTTTAGGCCTAACATGGGCGGACGGGCCTTAAGCCCATCACTAATAAAACCATCATCTCCCACTCGCACATGGTGGGCCGAACAAGATTCTCTTTACCTCTTCAACATTCATACCTAGGTGAATAATCGCAATGCGACATCAAGACACTTTGAGCGCCCGTTGCTATACATCTGTTATGAATATATAGCAGCTCATATTGGGCGTCACACTCTAAGTAGATTTAGTATATAGCACTGCTAGATCGATCGATCACATTTATATCTCTCTTTGATCTCTTTTTAAACAATGATATATATATATATATATATATATATATATATATATATATATATATATATATATATATATATATTGTATTCACAATTATAATTATCACAAAGACAGTTATAATTGGTCAACCAATGAATACAAAAGTACAATGTGATTCTCCAAAATCGATCTTCCTCTTTCTTTCAAACTCTCAATTTCAGTTCAGCTTGTTTTTTTACAAATGTCCCATTAGATCAAATCAAACTCATGACCATTGGCAACATCCTAAGATAGCAAACACTAAATATAAATCTTGAGAATAAGAAAGAGTCATGAGGGGACTAAAAATTGAGGAACTCTTTTCCTCAAGAGTCTCACACGACATAAAAATTGAGATCAAACTTTTGTCACTTTTATTGGTCGTCTCATGCATACGTAGTATGAAATATGTATTACGGTATTAACTCATTTCCCATTGAGCGTATGTCTACACCTTCAATATCGTACAGATGATAGTTTAGACATACCCAATGTCTAACTTGAGTTCACGTATCTACTCATTCACAAAATTCATCAGAACTCACATCTGGCATCTTAGACAAATAAAGTAAAATATGTGAGGTATTTTACTTACGGACATAGTAAGTATTATGTCCTCATCTTAACACTCGAGTTAAGGCGACTTATGTATTTTAAGCTTGAGCTCTCGATTATCACCTAAATAATAAGCTTAAAAACAGTCTCATCTCTATTTATCACATAGTAAACAGAGGCGATTACCCGTGTGAGTGGGCTAATCTTATATCTGTCTGACATACTTTCTCAACTTAAAGTAATGCATCGAGCATTAAGATGCATAAAGATCAAACAAAGATTCATAGGCATTAATGATGAAAACACAAATTCATCAAATGTGAACACTTAAGGAAATTACAATATTCAATACATCAGCCTCTACGCAATCTTAGAGATTTCATATAGCCACAAAACACATCTCTAGGTATTGGCTTTGTCATAGGATCTGCTACCATTCTATGCGTAGATATGTACTGTAAGTTCACATCCTTTCGTGCAATCATATTCTTGACAAAATTATACTTGTTATCTATATGTTTGGTCTTGCCATGATATTTTGAATCTTTGGTGTACGCTTTTACTGCTTGGCTATCACAGTTAACCAACAATGAATCTGCAGCACTTCCAATAAGACCTAAATGATCCAATAATCTCTTAAGCCAAACACCTTCTTATACTGCTACTGATGATGCCACGAACTCAACTTCCATCGTGGACAAGGCTATACCCGTTTGTTTCTTAGTGCTCCAACATATGGTACCATTATTCGGTAAGAAAACAAATTCAGAGGTAGATTTTCTTTCATCTAAATCTCCTCTATAATTAACATCAGAATAGCCTTAGAGTCGCAGATCATTTCCTTAATAACTCAGTGTATAATCAGCAGTGCCTTTTATATACCTCAATATTCTCTTAACGGCTTCCTAATGTGCTTGACCTGGGCTGGATTGGCATCTACTCATCATTTCAACTGCAAAACATATGTCAGGTCTTGTACACATCATAGCGTACATCAAGCTCCCAACAGCACTAGCATAAGGAACATGTTTCATTTGTTCCTTCTCTTGTGGAGTCCTTGGACACGCTTTATGGCTCAATCCTTCACCTTTTGTAATAGGAGTGTCTATGGGTTTACAATCTTGCATACGAAATCGTTCGAGAACCTTATTTATATATGTTTCTTGCGAAAGAGACAACGATCTCTTCGAACGATCTCTTGAAATCTTAACTCCAAGAATGTATGCAACCTCACCCATATCTTTCATCTCAAAGTTGGAAGACAACCAACTCTCGATAGTATTAACAAACTCCATATTGCTTCCAGCAATCAGTATATCATCAACATATAATGATATGATCATAAATTGATCCTTGGATCTTTTGATATATACACAATGATCCTCATCTATCATTATAAAGTCATATGCCATTATGGCATTATGAAAACGTATATACCATTGTCTCGATAACTGCTTGAGGCCATATATCGATCTCAAAAGTCAACATACCTTTTCTTCTTGGCCTTTCACTATGAAACCAGCAGGTTGTTCCATATATATTTCTTCCTCTAATTCTCCATTGAGGAAAGCAGTCTTTACATCCATCTGATGTAACTCAAGATCCATACTAGCCACTATTGCCAGAATAATGCGAATCGAGGTAAATCTCACTACAGGAGAAAATGTTTCTTCATAATCAATTCATTCCTGTTGATTATACCATTTTCGCCACAAGGCGAACCTTATGCCTTTCTATGGAGCCATCAGCCTTTCACTTTATTTTGAGAACCCGCTTGTTCCCAATAGCTTTGTGTCCTTCCCGGGAAGATTAACCAGTTCCCAGACTTAGTTTGACTTCATTGACTCCATTTCCTCTTCCATTGCATGAATCCATTTTTCCTTACTAGGGCAACTTAGAGCCTCATGTATATTTCTTGGCTCATCCTCATCTTGTGGAGCAATCATAAAAGTTTCTCCTTCAATGTCAAAACGTCGACGGGGAATACTTTGGCAACTTGTTCGCCGTATTGGAGATTGTACACTTAGCACATCATTTCCCATTATGCTCCCACTAGGATTAGATAATGATGACATCATCTCATCATGTGGTTGCAATTGAGAATGAGTTGAATTCAATTCATCACTTCTCATATTACTCCCACTTGGACGAACTCCACTAATATCATTATCTTGATCTAAGGTTTCAAATAGGGAATAATCTTCACATATTTCGCCATTCTTAGGAAATTCATCCCTAAGAATGTAACATCCCCGTGATTCAAATTCGTTATACTCCCACTTTCCCGCTTCATCTATGAAACACATACCCTTTGAGTGTTCGGAGTATCTCATGAAAATACTTTTATTTCTTTTGGGACCCAATTTCCCAAACTTGTGAAGGGACTCATGAGTATAGGCAGCACAACCCCATGGCTTAAGAAAACTTAAGTCCGATTTTCTATCTGTCCATAACTCATATGGAGTGAAAGTTATTGATTTGGAAGGCACCTAGTTAAGTATATAGGCAGCAGTTAACAACGCATCACTCTAAAAAGTGATAGGTAAGTTGAAGATGCGCCATCACACCTAACCATTTTCGCAGGGTTCTGTTTCTTCTCTCCGCAACATCATTTTGTTGAGAAGTATATGGAATAAACAACTATCTTTCTATTCCTCTTTCATCACATAATTTTCTGAACTCATCAGATAAAAATTCTCGACCTCGATCGGATCTCAATGTTTTTATTTTCTTATCTAATTGATTTTCTACCAGGTTCATAAACCTTTTGAAACAACTTATTGCTTCAGATTTATGAGAAATCAAATAGACATATCTGAATCGAGTATAATCATCAATAAATGTGATGAAATAAACAGCCAAATGCCTTCCTCTCACATTCATTGGACCACAGACATCAGAATGGATTAAATACAGAGGAAATTAAGCTCTTTTACCTTTCCCAAATGGTTTCCTTGTCGTCTTCCCTTTTAGAAAAATGCTTACATATGGGCAAATCGACTTTTTCAATGTTGCTCAACAAGCCCTCTTTAGCTAGTCTATTCATACGTTGTTGGCCAATGTGACCAAGTCTAGCATGCCACACATTCACATCATTATCATATAAATTAGGAGACGTGATAAGGGAATAACAAACATTTGCATTAACATAGTCAATATCTAATACAATGAAATCATCTAGAAAATAACCACAACCATAGTAATTTGTATCTAAAAACAAATCCACACCTCTATTATAGAAGTTCATATTAAAACCTAGTCTAACCAACACTAAAACAGACACTAAATTCCGACGAATCTCCGGAGCATACAATACATCATGAAGGAACAAAGTGCGTCCACCACGCATGTTCAGTTGGCAGATGCCAATTCCTTTCACTTCAGCTCTAGAGTTGTTTCCCACATAGATCCACTTAGTTCCAGTTGGTACTCGTCGGAATTCCACGAATGATTCTTTATCCTTCGCTACATGGTCTGTCGCTCCTGAATCCACAGTCCACAAAGGATTAGATTCAACCAATAATATAGAACTTGACACATAAGCAAAGTTCTCAAATGTACAAGAGGTGTTTACCTTTTTCAGCTCACAACAGTTGCGAGAATAGTGACATTTCTTGTCACAATTGTAATACCTCACCCTTGACATTTTCTTCACTTAAGGACGTTTTCCTCTCTTGTGTTGGTCAACTTTTGATTTCTTGCAATAAGGACTTGATCCTTTGCATTCCCACATATTGAACGAATCAATACGCTTGCACTTAGAGCTCAAAGCCCTTTCTGAGCTAGAACCAGCATTGCAAATGTCTACTTTCGGCTCAAATGCCGTTAGGTGGTCCTCAGCTAGCTCAAGGTGGCACATGGCATCCTCAAGTCTTCCATAACATGGTCAAGAGCTTTTAGTGCTTCTTGCTTTTCCAGCACATATTGAATCTTCATATTCAATATTTCACAATGATGTAACGTTCATATCGCAATTACGTTCTTAGTTGCTTTGAAACCATCGATCCAACACATCGACATATATGCACGAATAATTAATGCCTATCATTTATGCATCCACTTTGCACTGATCCATCATATCAATGAACAATTTCAAGTAAGGTTTCGAATCAAAAGGTCACTATGTTTCCAATCATCCTCCAAAATCCTAACTCAAAATTATTATTAATATAATTGTCTTATGCAAAATAAATTCTATGAAGTTACAAAAAACTTCTATGAACTACCCATAGCAGTCAACAATAACATAAAGCAAATAATATTCGACATCCAAAAGAATAACAATGCTTTCACATAATTCAACTATCCATTACACTAAGCAATATATACAGAGAAAAATATCAACATAGAAAGAGATATTCACACCCAACAAACATCTCAAACTAATCTAAGAAATAAGTAGGGAATGTCCCTTCTAATCTATCAGTCAAAATATCAGAGAAATTTGAAAGCACATTTGCCAACCATGGAAAAACTTTTGGAGAGTTTTCATGTCGCCTCCAAGACGCATTCACTCGGCGCCATGTGGCGCTCAATCTAAGGGTTGAAGCTTTGGTTAACTCAATCATATAGTACTCTCTTACAAAAGCTTCCACTAGCCTCCTATAACCCGGGACTACGTTGACCTCCCATAACCGATCCAACACTGCTTGCCATTCGGGTGGAAGAGTGTTCATGAAAGCCTAAGCACCTTCTCAAAATTCGGATAAGATAACCATTCCGGATGATTTCGTATCATCTGATTGACCCTAACCACATGTGATACTAAATCACCGTCATGTGTCACGCCCCGATCCTCCGAGCGCGCGAACATCCCACTCTGGTCGATAGAAATGCGACTTCCCAGGACACGTCGCCGACCCATTCAATTTTATTACACATGCGGAAGCGAAACAAATCCCCTGACAACATCTAACTTGGGATAGAAAAGCAGGCAATCAATCACAACCAAACAAGCTTTCTTATAAACACATAGGTTTATATACAACACGGATTGTCTACAAAATAGACAGCTCAACAACTAGTGGAACTGTCCTATGACCAACTTGTCGACACGTTCGCCAATTCTTCCCCTCCACCTTCCAAACTCCAGACTTCGGGTCCTCCACGACCGTCATCTAGGGACCCGAAATATTATCCCACAAGGGATGAGACTACGTCTCGCCGAGTCCTACCATCTAAAACTCAATTAGGCAGAAAATACGCCTCGGGCGCTCTAGCCACACAAATAGAATAGAGGACTTACTCGCCTCGGCCCCTTTCCCGCACGTCATTACAATTCATATTCAAACAATGCTCGCACAAGCCGAAACTACCGACATACCCATCGGTCTATCAATTGATCAATCCAATCATTCGCAATGATTCAATTTCATCATACTATCTATCTTTCCATTTCAATCCGTACTATCTATCAGCCATTACTATCTATCATTCAATATCGTCTATCAAACCAGTCATTAATACGACATATGCTCTCCAAAGCTGTAATATATAGACGATAGCTCGCACAAGCCGTATAGATAGATAGCTCGCCAAAGTCGTAGAATCGATAGATAGCTCGCACAAGCCAGTATAGATAGATAGCTCGCACAATTTGTATAGATAGATAGCTCACCCAAGCCAGAATCGATATAATAGCTCGCCAAAGCTGTAACTGTTATAATAGCTCGCCAAAGCTATAACTGATATAATAGCTCTCAAAAGCTGATAATTCAATAATAAACTAATCCATACTTCAAATAAATCAATCAATAAATAAATAAATCAATCAATCAATCCAATCGATTCAAACTGGTCATACAAACCAATTACGGTGCTAAAAGCCAACACCGGTATTTTCAAGTTAAATACCACAACTTCATGAATTTCACACAATTCCACACTTTTGGAATTATTCACCATAATCATCAATCACTCAATTTCTCAATTTAAACATACCATTGACACAAACCGACCGCACTTTCGCGATCACCGAAATTTAACGACCTGGCCATCCCGTATAATTTTCGAAATTATTAAATAATTAAATTTAATTCCGAAAATTAAATAATTAAATAATATATTAAAATAATAAAATAATATTTAAAAATTCGAAATAATTATTTAATTAAAAATAATCAATTAGGGCTTAAACAAGATTACACTAATTTAATCATACAATTAGCCCTAATTAAACACCCATTAAACTAATCATACAACTAATCTAATTTACATTAAAATAATCTAATTTAATCACATAAACCTAATTAGACTAATCTAAACCCCTTAAGCATCATTAACTCACTAAGCAAGAATTAGAGGATAAGCTCACCCGATTAACGATCCGAACGGCTCAAAACGACAAGGACGACGCGAGGGTCGATAGTCTCCAAGGCGGGCCTAGCTTCCGGGATCGGGAAGCCGGCCAAAACGGGCCAAATAGCCGCTGCCATACCCATTTTTCTGCTCTCTGCTCGCTGCTGGTTGAGGGCGGATCCGGCACCGATTGAGGGGCACAAGGGCCTAGATGGACGGAGGAGACCAAACCGGACCTAGGCGGGGCTTCATGGTGGCCGGAGATGGGCTGGACGGCTCCGGCTGAGCTTTCCCAAATCTGGAATGGTTGCTGGAACAGAGGAGCCGGCGAGATGGAGACTGAGACGGACAGAGATGCACGCGGGTAGGGCGACGGCGTCGCGGTGGCGCGCGGAGACGAGCGGCGCTGCTGGCTGCTGTTCCGGCTGCTGGCTACGACGGAAGAGGGAGCTGCTGAGGTTTTCTTCGACTTGCTGGGTTCTTCGTACAGCAAGAACACGAGCAGCAAGAACAGAGATGGAGAGAGGCAGCGACGGGAGAGGGAGAAGGAAACGGAGGCGTGCGGGCTGGACGAGCGACGGCCTCCGGCTGGGACGAACGGCGACGGGCGGAGCTGCTGCTCCGGCGTTCTTCGGTTGCTGGGTTTTTCGGAGTGAAGAAGATGGAGGGAGGAGGAAACGCTCGCACGGCAAGGAGAGGGAGGAGAGAGGCAACGGAAGAGAGAGGGAGAGGAGAGAGAAGGAAGATGGGACCACTTTCTTTCATTTTCTTTTCTTTTTCTTTAATCCTCACACGTACCCACCTGACAGGATGACCTCACAATCCACTCACCCAATCCTCCACAACCTCTTCCAATTGGCGCAATTTTCATTTTCCGTCGGCCCATTCGTACACTTAATTTAATCAATTCTCAATCAATTCCATTCAAGCTCATTAAATTAACCCACGTGTCCCGACCTTCTCGCGACATTTCCCCATCAAATGATCCAACTCGCATCCCCAAGATTCGATTAAAAACCCGCCCTCCGACAACCCCGAACAAAAACGCCTTACTTTCTTTTTCGCCAAAAAATCTCGGTTTGTAGAAAAATCTTCCGGAGATGAGTCGACATTCCTAAAAAATTGTGACTCGACGTAACTTCCACTTTCGTAATCGGGTTCATTTCACGGTTAAATTCAATCTCGGCGCGACTTTAGCGAAGGCGTCCTAATCTACCGGGCAGCTTTTAGGAATTTTTCGTGCGGTGAGAATCGTGGTTGATTATTTTCAAGCCAAAGTGCATCTTCGACACATTTGGCGACTCGATTATCGTAGAAATCTCGAGGTTTCAAATACGGACGCGAGTGCAAAACGATAGAGAAATCGGTCTAGTGCCGATCAACAAGAATTGTGCAATTAGATGGAATCACCCATACCGAATTACATGGTTCGTTGAATCGACCTATCTCCCGGTCTCTAATCGGTCGCGCCGTAATGACCCTTGCAGACAAGTACGGTCGAGCAGTCGTTCTTAAGTCGAATTCTCAAGTATCATTGCGTTTAGATTCCTTAACGGCTTCACCGATGGTAGTTATCTCACGAGTGGCCCAACTCGGAGAAGAAAGCATAGACGCGAAGATGAAATGCCCGACTTATTTAATTGAAACCAGAATTGGAAAATCGGGATGTCACATCATGCCACCGATAATTAGCTAACTCTCTCATCAGCCTTTTAAGTCTTGCACTTCTCTCGTTCGTTCTTGGGATTGCAGGTATCCGTGCATAACGCATCATAGTTTCTGCAACAAATACAGAACTAAAAATGGATTACTTATAATCCATAATCTACATAAGGGAAAATACATAATTTTCCTTGATTCATGCAACAAATGCAGAATTAAAAATGGATTATTTATAACCCACATAGGCATGATCGAAAAAGAAACAAATTCTTTTTTTTTTCTTTTGGTCAACGATCAACGGTCAACGGTCAACGGGTCAATGGGTCAACGGGCGCGGGTCGGGCCGGTCGGACCGGACGAGCCGGTCGAACCGGTCGGGCCGGGTCGGACGAACCGACGGGCATGTGCCGTGTGCGTGCGCGGGCTAACGTCATGCAGACGTCACCCGGCACGTGCGCGGCACGCGCCAGGCTTCCGCGCATATTGGGTTGGGTCGGGTCGCCGGCCGGTAATCGGCTGGCCAACGGTCGTCGGCGATGACGTTATCGGTGACTTCATCCCAGCGGTTACCGACCGTTGGGTGACATCACGGTGACGCCAGCACGCGTCGGTTCGCCGACTGGTGCGTGCCGATTCGCCCGCCGGCGGCACGCACGTGCCGATTCGCCGACCGGCGCGTGTGGTGCACGTGCTAGCCGAGCCAGCACTTCAGGCGCGTGGCGCCCACGCGCAACGGTTTCTGACCGCGCGTGTTGGCGCGTCCTGCGTCGTACGGCGACGCACGACATGTCGACGGACTCGTCTCGACAAGCCATTTCACCCTATGCTTTCAGAAATCGATTTCGACTTACAGAAACTCGAAAAAAATGGACGAACAGCGCTCGGGTGTCGGGATTTCTTGCCCCGATCCGTACCGGCCGATTACTTTCGCGAAAAATCAATCAAAAAACATGAAAAGGGTCGGGAAAACGTGAACTGGGGCTCTGATACCAATGTTGGGAATAAACGGATCCCCGAAAAACGGATTCGACACTAAATCGAACCTCTAAATCGAATGCGGAAGACAAGCCCGGGAAAAACACGTATCACCAATCCTAAAGCACACCACGGATTCGAGCATACCTTGTTATCTACAGATTAGACACCGACGCCGATAAGAGGAAGAGAATTTGGCCCTGTTCGATCCAATGACGACAATTCGCTTGGAAGGGAAGAAGAAAGTTGCATTGTGCTTACTGTTTCTTCTATTTGAGAGAGAGTGAGCGTTTGAAAGAGAGGGAGACGTACGTACGTTAATGCCAAGAGGTTCGTTCTCCCTCTCTCTCCTCCCTTATATATGTCCCTCCAAAAAAACAATTAATCGTGCCCCTTCATCCATGGGCCCTTATTCTTGTGGGCCGGGCTTTTAGGCCCAACATGGGCGGATGGGCCTTAAGCCCATCACTAATAAAACCATCATGGGGTTATGGCCGGGTGTGGCTATATGTCCCGGCCTTTCTTTTGATGTACCGACCCAAGGAAACCCATCTTGGAAAAATATGTAAATAAAGTGTCGTGGCTTTATCTTCTCTCATGATGTTTAGTGGTGTGCAATTGTATCATGGTTGTTGGAGGGAGAGATGGCGATATTATATTTTGCTTCCGCTAATGAGTCGCGCCGAGACCGCTTTCAAAAAAAAAAAAAAAAAAAAAAAAAAAAGATGTGTCTATGATTTACGACGTTTCTTCTAAGAGATGTAATTAGGTG
The DNA here is from genome assembly GCA_014182385.1 of Eucalyptus viminalis. NCBI lineage: Eukaryota > Viridiplantae > Streptophyta > Magnoliopsida > Myrtales > Myrtaceae > Eucalyptus > Eucalyptus viminalis. Next base: position 18,388,311 of record CM024532.1, read on the forward strand.
TAGCATTAGGTGCATGTGGCGACCTAAGGTGGTTCGGGGTGCCACAAAGACTGCTAACATATTCGCCTCTATTTATTGCTGTAGGTTGAAAATTTTCGAATTATGAAAAGAGAACGAAAGTGGGCGCAACGGCAGCGAGGACGATGGCATCTACAAACTAAGGCTTTGGAAAAAGATGATCGAGCTCGACATCTTTCTTGTGGTTGCAATTGGTTTAAAATTAGTCTGTTCAAAGTCCAAAAAACTTTGTTTTGAGAACTCGTCTTTAGTATGTGATGTCATTAACTATGTCACAAACTTCCGCGGGAGAACGTGCGGGGTTCAGGGAAGATTCCTAGAAGCATCTCCTAATTCAAATGAAACAACAAGAACAGACCCATACAATTTATCATCATCCCGCATCCCCAATGTATATGGCTCAACCTTGTGCGGACAAAAAGATCAACAACCCAAAATAGCCCAGAAAAGGAGATGAACAGCTCAAGAACAAAGACAATAACCAAGGAACAAGACCAGAATCACCACGTAAGGCTAAGCTTAGACATCCAAAGGCAGCAACGAACAACTAATGATCAAATTTCCAAGTCAAACATAGTGCCTTAGAAGATGATATTAACACAGATTTAGTATCTATAATGCGATCCCACTTTTTTTAGGGATATAGTTTTTAAAATAAAAACTTATCCTTAGACATTGACCTACTTTTCTCTTTTAAGTGACCGCTATTCTAGCATAAGGTTTTCCACATTTGTACCTATTTGTGACGACCGCTCATTGAAAACCACATTGATGGTAGGCAGTTTATATAGATGATGGTTTATTTTGTACGGGTATCACAGGGTCTAAACCAAACACTCTCTTTCGGAGGATTGGGTTAGTAGAGTATGCCAATAATTACCATCAAATCTCCACGGATTTCCATATATGCAAACTCGAACAATTACTGGAGGTCAGATTCATTTTTGGTTCTGTTTTCCACATATAATTATAATTTGTGATTGAATTCTATTCTTCAATGCATGACTAGAATCGTTTGTTTTGTCTTACAAGATTCCCTTCCCTCAAGAAGCAGACATGTTCACTCGCACAAAGTGAGGAACCCAATGCAAAACTCAGTCCACGCAAGAAGTAGAGACGGTTGTGAATAACCTCATCGCTCTCACTCCAAAGGCGGTTAATGGATCCATTCCAGGCTAGTTTCAATAGAGTTTTAGCAAAGGCCCCTACCTTTTCAAGTAATGGACGACCCAGTTAAGCTCAAGTTGCCTTCCTCCAATAGGTCTTTGAATACCATTTAAGTTCAAAACTTTGCCCCAAACCTCCTCGTCGGAGCAAGAACAACCATTGACAAATTAAATGTTGTTTGGATTCCATAGAAGAACCACACAACACAGAAGACATCAATAGTTAGCAATCGACACAAGGACACCAAGAGTGCCAAAACTTGGCACGAAAAGACATTTAAATGCCAAAAGTTATGAAAGTGACATTTAAGTGCCAAAATCGGAGCAAAATGGATCAGTTAAGTATCAAAGATGAGAAGATCCAGCCAAAATGCTAACATGGCAATTTTCCGGCAAGCTCAATACAAAATGACATCCTTTTGCACACTGATGTAACTAGACAATGCCAAAACGATGTCGTTTTGGTGTTGACGTGGTAAATTATTAATATAAAAATTAAAAATTATATAAATTAAATTTTAAAAAATAAAAAATAAAAAAAGGAGGAGGAAGGCAGCCAATAGTTGAGGGCTTAACCCTTGCTGCCGCCACCTCCCTGCTATGGCTAGAAAGGTGGGGGAGGGTCGGTCGGGCCGCCAAGCCTCGGTTGGGGGCCGGCGACCCCAGTGGACCGGCGGTGAGTGCTTGTGTGCCCTTGCCAAGATCTGGGACGAGGGGCTAGCAAGCGGTGGCCTTTGGCCCTACTAAGCGAGGGCTGGCAACCCTCATCGAATCTAGGGGAGGGCCATGACCCTCGCTCAAGATGTGGGCAAGGGCAAGTAGGCCCTCGCTGCCGGTCGATGGGGGTCGCCGGCCCTCGACCAAGGCTCGGCGGCCTCAGCCGACCCTCCTCTACCTTTTCGGCAACGACGAGGAGGCGACGGCAGTGAGGGCTGAGCCCTTAGTCGCCGACTGCCTTCCTCCTCCTCATCCTCCTTTTTTTTTTAATTAATTAATTTTTATATTAAAATTAGAATTGTACCAAAACGATGTTGTTTTTGTGTGTTTTTGCTGAGTCAACCTTACGGTGAGCCACGTACATGAGAAAATTAATAAAAAAAATTACCACATAAGATTTCTCGATGAGGTTCGCCGGATGTGACACTCAAGTTTCCCACTTTTCATTAAAAAAAAAGTAGCACTTAGGTGCCACTTTCGTAAGTTTTAGCACTTAATTATCCCATTGTGTTAAGTTTTGGCATGTGGGGTGTTCTTTTGCCGTCAGCAATCTATCAAGAACAGCCATCCAAGTTACGAGGGGAAAAATGAATGCTAAACTCGAAAGTTTGATGATGTTTTCACAAGCCCACTGATTCCATAGTTGGAGGTAGATGCAATTTTATTCTTGACCTTGATCTTAATGATTCAATCAAAGGTACTCGGAGATGAAGTAAAAAATTGTAATCATATCGTAATCTAGTTTATTCTTTTTTTTTTTATTCTTATCGTTAGTATTATAAATTTATACATGTAAAATGATGAAAAAAAGAAGATCACGATTTGCCCCAAAAATAAATTTTCATCATTCTCTTTTTTCACTTCCTTTCTTCTTCCTTCTTGTTCTTAGTTTATGTTCTAACATAGTATTGGAGCAAAGTCGAATTAGGGACCCAAACCAAATCTAATCGGACCAACCAGACCATGCCAAACCTAATAGGTAGGGTTTCACCGTTGTTACTGCTGCTGTCGTGCTATTTCGATTATCGTGCCGCTGCCGCTCCATTACCGACCAAACTCACCAAACTTACTTCGAGTCGCGCCGCTATCGTGAGTTTTCCTATGCCATGATTTGACCAAAGCCGACGGTAGTAGCTTGATTCCGTTGGAGAATCACCTAGAAGAGTGATCCAAAGCTATGTCAGGCCAAGGTGATATGGTGCCTCATTAGAGGAAGGGAGAGACCTCCAATCCTACAATTGCTATTTTGGAGGATTTGACGAGTTGGATGAAGGAGATTTTGAGCTAGAATTAAACCCGAAATCAAATGCCACTAAATGAGTTATCTATTCCATGATTTCAATAAAGTTGGATGGGAGCAATTATGGTTTATGGTCTCAAGTCATCAAGAAGTACATCTTCGAGAGAGATAAATTGGGGTGCATCAGTGTAGACCTTTCTTAGTCTAAACCTACCGATCCCGAATTTCGCAAATGGAAAATAATAGACTCCATAGTGAAGGGATAATTAATAAACTTGATGGAACCCGCGTTGATTAGGAATTTTATCTAGTTCCCAACCACAAAGGTAGTTTGGGATTTGGTCACTACCACCTTTTTTGATAGAACTGATGCATCTCAAGTTTATGATTTGAAATGACATGTGACTAGGATGAGACAATTTGGAGTACATATTGAGACCTATTATTACGATCTACAGGGTTTGTGGAGAGAGATTGACTTCCATCACTCGAATCTGATGGTTTGCTCTGCTAATATTAGGTGATATAATTAAGCTATTTAGGAAGTTCGAGTCTACATCTTCCTTGATGGATTGGATGACTGCTTGGATAAAGTCCAAGCAGATGCGCTGCATATGTAGCCTTTTCCTACAGTTGAGCAGGCTTGTGCTTGTGTTCGACAAGAGGACATACGATAAAGTGTGATGCTGGCACATGGAGATACCGCACACTTGTCTACAGCTATAGTGTCTCGAGGACGCAAGACATGATTGCAAAAATTTTGATTGAACCTAGGAAATGCCGGCTTTACAAATGACAAAGCTAAGTGGTTTGACAAGAGAAGGTCGACTAGGTGGAGCAACACGAGGCAAATCTTCCTCAACAACAACTGATGACTGCTCCAATTGTGGGAGTGCGAAGCATATAGAGGAGACATGTTTCAAATTGATTGGGTATCTTGATTGGTAGAAGGAGCTGAAGACATGCAAATAAGCAAAGAGTGTAGCAAATGGTGGAAAATGGAAGGCATCACTCGTAACCGAGGAGGCTCAACTATCATTAATGCCACAGGTAGAACCGAACAGAAAGTCAACCACTGGAGATGAAGGTAATTATGGTCATGCTTTCATTAGTAACTCTTAGAATAAATGTAGTCAATGGATTATTGATACAGGTTCTACAGATCATATGACCTTCATAACAGATGATTTTGTCAATCTTACTAAATCAAGGCGGTAGAATATTTCAAATGCTAATGGAATTGTATATCTAGTGACAAGGGCTGGCACTATTGCTATTTCCCCTTCTATATCTTTATTGAATAATTTACTTGTGCCATCTTTGTCCACAAGGTTGATGTCAATGGGGCAAGCGATTGAAGATATTGTGTTATTCTAATGTATCTACAATTTTGTCTTTTTCAGGATATCTTCACAAAGTTGGGCATGGTACTAAGAGGGGTGCTCTATTACTTGGATGACTTTAGTTTTGGGATGGGTGCACAAGGTGCAAGGCTTGTTTAGTAGCAAGGAGAAGCAAATCTGACTATGGCATCATCAATTAAGGCATTCTTCATTTGGCTACATGAGTCATTTACTTCCTGAATAATTTGCTAGTTTACCAAATTCAATTTTTCCATGTCGAACTTGTATTTTGGCTTAAAGCTATCACGTGTCATTTCCAATCAGTTTGAATATGAGTAGTGTTGCGTTTTCCTTAGTCCATTTTGATGTTGAGGGGCCCTCTCCCATTATTGCAGTTTCGGGAAGCCATTGGTTTGTTATATTTGTGGATGACTACACTAGAATGACTTGGCTCTATTTTTTGAAACATAAGAATGAGCTGGCTAATGTTTTTTGGGTGTTTCATAAAGTAGTGCAAACACAGTTTGGTGGGGAGTTACAAATTTTGAGAAGTGATAATGGTAGAGAGTACATTAATGCACAATTTAAGGAATATTTTTAGGAACATGGCCTATTGCATGAGACGTTACATTCTTAGACACCACAACAAAATGGAGTAGTGGAGCGGAAGAACAGACACATCTTAGAGACTGCTAATGCCATTCTCATTGAAGGTCACATTCCTAAACGCTTCTAGGACAATGCAATTGAGATAGCTATTCACCTTTTAAACCAAATGGCATCCAAGGTATTGCATTTCAAGACACCTCTATAAGTACTGTCTACACATGATGCTTACAATTTGTCTTACTTATTTCCCTTTGGGTGTTTGGATGTGTTGCTTATGTCCATATTCCAAAGAATCATTGAACCAAACTTGATCCCTGTGTGGTTTGATGCGTTTTCTTGGGATATGGTGCGCATTAGAAAGGTTATCACCGCTACCATTCAGCTACCAAAAGAAGCTATGTAACAATGGATGTCATGTTTGTTGAGTTGGAATTTTTCTATCCAGGCACTAATTCTTCCTTTCAAGGGGAGATACAAGAGGAAAGTGTGAATTAGTGGTAGGTTGGTGGTGTCATGTCTGGAGCACAAGAGGAAGTGTAGGAGGTGTAGCTCGAAAATGAGCAGCAACCGGTGGGAATGCCGTTGGAAAATGAGAAGCAACTGACAGAAAATGGTGAAAATGAGCAAACTCTACAATCGACATTTAAGGATGTACAAGAACTGAATATACAATAATAGCCCCCTCTCTTTTCAGCACCTGAATCTAACTCATCTCTTGAGGAGATCCCTAAGGTAACTTCTTTTACTACTACCTCTTGTTTGCTTGATGATTCTAATATATTTATTGGATATAAGTTACCTAATAGGCATAACAGGAGCAAGCCTCCTGATTGGTACTCACTGGATGCTAGGAGGAAGAGATCCGAGTAATCTATTACAAACTATGTTTCGACAAGGAGACTATCAAAACCAGTGAAGGCGTTTATATTGAATGTATCTTCAGTTCACATCTTGAGTAGGATGCAAGAGGCTTTGGAAGACTCAAAGTGGGTTTAGACGATGGAGGAGGAAATGGAGACATTGTAAAAGAACAAGACTTGGAAGTTGGTGGTGTTGTCCGAAGGGAAGAAGACAATGGGGGTGGAAATGGGTATTCACGATTAAGTATAAGGGAGATGGCTCCATCGAGAGAAACAAAGCAGGGTTAGTAGCAAAGGGATACACATAGACATATGAGGTAGACTATTAGAAGACGTTTTCCCCCGTTGCAAAGCTTAACATTGTTTGGGTTTTATTGTCTCTGGCAACGAACCTAGATTGGCCACCACACTAGTTTGATGTCAAAAATGAGTACCTTCATGGTGATCTAGAATAAGAAATTTATATGGACATTCCAATCAGATTCATTTTTCCTTTATAGCCTAAGGTGGTCTGCAAGCTGGAATGATCTCTCTACGGGTTATTACAGTCACCCCACTTGGTTTGGCCAATTTAGTGTGGTTATGAAGAAATATGGGTACATTCGGAGTGGTGCAAATCACACATTGTTCTTGAGATGTTGTTAGAGAAAAATAACTTTGCTGATTATCTATATTGATGATATGATTATTACAAGGGATGATTTAGAGGAAATCTCTAAACTCTAGAAGAGACTATCCTCAGAGTTTGGGATGAAAAAATCGGGGGATTGAAATACTTCCTAGGAATAGAAGTGACACGATCTAAAGGTCGAGTATTTCTCTCACAAAGGAAGTACGTGTTGGACCCATTAGCTGAAGTGGAGATGCTAGATTGTAAATCCATAGACACTCCAATTGTGCAAAACCATAGACTTGGAGAGTATCTAGATCAAGTACAAACTAGCAAAGAAAGGTATCAAAGCTTGTTGGGAAAATTAATTTATTTATCGCATACTCGACCTGACATGACTTATGCTGTGAGTGTTGTTAATCAGTTCACGCATTCCCTTAGTGAAGTTCATATGGATGATGTGATAAGAATACTTCGCTACTTGAAGGGGGCTCCAGGAAAATGAATTTGTTTTTTGAAGAATGGGCACCTTGAAATAGAGGGGTTTACGGATGTTGACTAGGTTTGGTGTGTATTTGATAGGAGGTTGACTTCATAATATTTTAATTTTATAGGAGGAAACTTAGTTACTTGGAAGAGCAAGAAGCAAATGGTGGTAGCATTGTCAAGTCTGAAGGCAGAATTCAAGGAGATGCACAAAAGTCTTTACGAACTTCTATGGATTACGAGATTAACGAGGGAACTCAATTGTGCTCCTATGTTCGAGATGAGGTTGTTCTATGACAACAAGACAGCCATTGATATATCTTATAATCCTATACAGCATGACTGTACAAAACACATTCATGTAAATTGTCGCTTCAATAAGCAGAACCTAGATACCAAAGTTGTCCGGTTTCCATATGTAAAATTAGAAGATCAACTGGTAGATATACTAACGAAGGCTGTATTGAGTAGGGTCTTTTATAGCTCACTTGGCAAGTTGGGCATCCAAGATATCTATGCACCAACTTGAGGGGGAGTGTTGGAGATAGATACGATTTTATCCTTGATCTTGATCTTAATTGATTCAATAAAAAAATACTCAAAGATAAAGTAGGAAATTGTAATCGTATTGTAATCTTATTTATTTTTTCCATTGTTCTTATCTTTTGTATTAAAAAATTATAAATGTACAAGGATGAAAAGAGAAGATCAAAATTTGTCCCAAGAATATGTCTTCATCATTCTCTTTTTTCACTTCCTTTCTTCTTCGTTCTTGTTCTTAGTTTATGTTTTAACAACCACAGCTTTCGATTCCCAAACAACATCTCTAATCTTTTCCCCTGCTGATAAATGATGGCCAACCAATCTCTGTTTGTTCTCTTCTGCTGGACTTTATGCACGATGTGGATTGTGGATGGCGGTAGAAAATGATCTCTATTATTCTTCTATTGCTTTTGTTTGGCTATTCTTGTATCATTACTTGAAATTGTATTAAGGCGCAGATCATTTCCTTCCCCCTGTGCCCTGGGGTCTGACCTCCATTAATGGAGGTTGTAGACCCACAATTGATGCAATCGACTTCACATTCGAAGTCATGTGACTTAGATTTGAGGTCACGAGGCTCAAACCAAGGTCACGCAACACAAGTTTGAGCTTGAGCTCTGACATCAATGGAGCATGCAAGGAACCAAGAAGAAGAGATAGAAAAATTTAGATTTTTCTGAGAATATTCGATTGAGCTTAAATTCTACGTCATCGATGACATATGGAGCGAATCGTTTCCTCATCATCTACAAAATAATAATAATAATAATAATAATAATAATAATAATAATAATAATAATAATAATAATAATAATAATAATAATAATAATAATAATATCCTGAAAAACTCCAAATCGGTAAATATATAACAAATTTACCTTAAACTAATTTCTTGACTACTAAAAACTCAAAACTGGTACATTTTTGACAAATTTACCCCGAACTAGTACACTTGTGATAAAATTACCATCTATTAGTTTCTGTTAATTTTTTTTTTTCGGTGACCCAGGGAACCCTGGTCGGTCGACAGCTTAGACGAGTAAACCCTGGGAGCAACGTGGGAAAACCACCACCCCACGCACCGGGCAAGGCGCACAAATGACCCGACTGCACCCCTGCAACTTGCATTGCAGGGGCTTCGAACCCAGGCCTCCACGGAGGAATGCACTGGGATCTACCATCGGTGCCACCACGGCGGGTGGTAGTTTCTGTTAAATTTTAATGTTAAATTATTAAACTGAATGACACATGACAGTTGGCTGATGTACCAGTTTGTGAATTTACTCTTCATTAATTTTTGTGATTTTTTGTGGTATTAATCTAATTTAACGAAGGGTATAGTGTACCGGTTTGGAATTTTTTAACGTTGAATAAATTAATTTGGGTAAATTTATTAAAATATACTAGTTTGGGGTTTTTTTATCGTCACTTAAAGTAAATTTGTCACATGTGTACCAAATTTAGAATTTTTTATGATTAAAAAATAATTTTGGATAAATTTATCATACATGTATCAATTTGAGATTTTTTAGAGTATTAACCCTATAAAAAAAAAAAGTGGTGCTTGATTGGGTTTTTTTTTTCGTACTCACCCCACAATTATTTCCACATGATGCGCCCTCTTTCTCATTGACCAACTGCATTTGAGCTTATGGTCTTCGTCCTCAAAAAGTACGTTGCTCATGACGCGTTGACGCTTCTTCTGTTAAGGACCTAGGATGAGAGAGAGAGAGAGAAAACTTTTTGTCGGTCGCGAACCTTATCTTAAATTCGTTTTATCACTTTTGCACGAATTGCTTATTTTGTTTGGAGAATTCATTACCTATTGTGTTTGTGCAAATTAGCAATCAAGAGAAAACTGATCTTCTCCTTTCAAAGCATGATATCATTACAGCATGTTTTGTATATTCAATTATCAATTATCATAACTTGTTAATTAACTTGATTAATTGAGTAATATGTTGAGGAAAAAGTCATCGCCCGTGCAGCACAATCCGAGTAATTTCGGGCTTTTTTGATAACCAACTTTACCTTTTTGACCACCCCAATACCCTTGTTGGCCATTTTAGCAGTTCGCTTTTTCTCAGCAACTATCGGCACTTTGCTTTTGGTCTTCCCAGCTGCCTATCATTTTCCTGAACCCAGCCTAGTATGTTAAGAGAATGGGCTGCACTTTAACCGAGTCGAGGACCGAATTGGGTGGTCAGGGCCCGCGATTATCATTACCCCATTTTACTGTTGGGATTGACTCTTAGAATAGGAGCAGTTTAAGGACCTGCTCAGGTCCATTGTTGGCCATTTTAGCAGTTCGCTTTTTCTCAGCAACTATCGGCACTTTGCCTTTTGGTCTTCCCAAGGAATCATAATACGTTCAACTTTTAGAAAAGAGTAAAACCACTATTCTTCTTATCACTAATGGTGTTTGATCACCGACATAAGTTACTAGTTTTCCAGAAGTACCAACTCTAATTTGTACTTCAAAATTTACTAATTATTTTCTTAATCCACCAATATTATCAAATTAATGTTGAAAATGCTTAGATTAAAGTATATAATTTTGGAATCCAAATTAATCGTCTTTGAGATTTGACAAATCATTTCCTTCACTCGATGCCCTGTGGTCGACCTCTATTAATGGATGTCGCCCCCCACGAATGATGCACACGACCTCCCATTCAAGATCATGTGACTCAGATTTGAGGTTGTGAGACTCAATCCTAAGATCGTGCGATGCAAATTTGAGCTCAAGCACCTTCATCAATGAAGGTTGCGAGGAACGGACAAGAAGAAGAATCAGAAAATGAAGAATCATAAAAATTTAGATTTTTCAGAGACTATCCAATCGGGTCGAAATACCACGTCATCAATGACAAAAAGCAGCGGTTTGATTGGCTTTCTTATTCACTGCACAAGCATTTCCTCAAGACGTGGCCTCTTTGTCATCGACCAATAGCGTTCGATCTTATGGTCTTCGGTCATCAAAAAGTACGACTTCGTGTTTCACAAGAAGAAAAAAACAGAAAATGAAGGATCAGAACAATTTAGATTTTTTCAGAGACTATCCAATCGGATCGAAATACCACTTCATCAATGACAAAAAGAAGCGGTTTGATTGGCTTTCCTATTCACTGCACAAGCATTTCCTCAAGACGTGGCCTCTTTGTCATTGCCCAATAGTGTTCGATCTTATGGTCTTCGGTCGTCAAAAGTACGACTTCGTGTTTCACAAGAAGAAGAAACAGAAAATGAAGGATCAGAAAAATTTAGATTTTTTCAGAGACTATCCAATCGGATCGAAATACCACGTCATCAATGACAAAAAGCAGCGGTTTGATTGGCTTTCCTATTCACTGCACAAGCATTTCCTCAAGACGTGGCCTCTTTGTCATCGCCCAAGAGCGTTCGATCTTATGGTCTTCGGTCGTCAAAAGTACGACTTCGTGTTTCAGCCATTCTCTCAACAACCCATATTTCCCCGTGTTCTTTTTTGACCGCCCCAATACTCTAATTTTTTTTTTTGGTCAGTAATACTCTTAAATTGGCGATATCACTTTTGCACGAATTGCTTATTTTGTTCGGAGCATTAATTACCTGTCGTGTTTGCGTAAATTAGCAATCCGGAGAAAACTGACGTTCTCCTTTCAAAGCACATTTTGTATATTCAATTATCAGTTATCATAACTTATTAGTTAAATTGATTAATTGAGTAATATGTTGAGGAAAAAGCCATTGTCCGTGCAGCACAATTCGAGTAATTTTGGGCTTTTTTGGTAATTAACTTTACCTTTATTATCACCCCAATACTCTTTGTCGGCCATTTAGCACTTTGCTTTTGCTCTTCCCAGGAGTCACCATAATTTCAACTTTTAGAAAAGAAGCGAGCCACTGTCCTTTTCACGCACGGTATTTGATCATTGAAATGTAAGTTCTTTTAGCAAGTAATATTTACAAGTTACTATAACAGTTTTTTGAAAGTATCAACTCTTATTTGCACTTCAGAATTTACTAATTGTTTTCATAACCTACCAAGGTTATCAAACAAATGTTGAAAATGCTTAGATTAAAGTAAATAGTTTTGGAATCCAAACTAATCGTCATCGAGATAGCACAGATCATTTTTATCATCTCTATGCCCAACGGTCGGCCTATATTAATCAAAACCAGAGTCTCATTCAATTGAAACAACTTTGACTATTGAAGCATTTTCATAACTGAAAACATATAGGATATCGTTGAGAAGAAGTATGCTGGTTCACAAGAAGATGCACAAGTAAAAGATCTACAAGAGGATGCAAGGGATCATCGAATACCTTGAAAAAGGTACGGAACACATTTTAAGAAGAAATTCAAGCAAGGTTTGAAATATCGTAATATGCTCGGAATATCGCAAAATTAGATTGAAGAGTAGTGTTCAAATCACGATCTACTTTCCTAAAATAGTCAACCAC
>CM024532.1:19048321-19209038 GCA_014182385.1 Eucalyptus viminalis
GTTATGTTTCACATGTATAGAGCAATGATGAAGGACAGAGGTCAACTCCCTTACCCAAGCCTTGTTACAAAGTTATTCGAACATCTGAATATTCAGCCTCCGCAAATCTTTTGTGTTCGACCATGCGATCATATGGTGGTAGGACTGAAAATGGTTACCAAAATGCATCTGAAAGGAACGAGAAAGGAGTTGGAAAATTCAAGGAGAAGACTCTGCCAAAACTCATCAAATCTCTTATGCAGCAAAAAAGAAAAGGAAGGAGCCCATGGTTGCTCCATCCAAGAGAAGAGCTCTCCTCGTTGAGGATGAAGATGATGAGGGAAGACATTACCATCTCTGCAATGGCTTTGAAGAATTTAAGTTGTCTGTTCCACGAAAGAATCGGAACAAATGACGAAAGAAGCGAGAGGAGAAGGAAGAAAGAAGAAAGAGAAGCTGAAAAGAAGCGAGAGGAGAAAAGACCTGAAGAAGAAAGAAAAGAAGAAGGAGAACGAGGAACTCTCTTCTCCACCTCGTAGCATGGAAACAAAGGGAGATCAGAAAGGAGGGAAGTCTTCATATCCCGATGCAAGTGAAGGAGTGGTCGCTCACCCGCAGCCCGAGAGGATGTTTATGCCTCTGTTCAGAAGAAGGTCATGAAGTTTCATCGCCAAACCCTGCGAGATTATGCTGATCTACCATCGTGCATTTACTCCATCGGATTGGGCCGAAGCAAGTACTCGGGCCCGATAATGCGGCAGATTTTCGCGAATCATGGATATTCTCTTGGAGATGCGAGGTCAAATTTATGCCTTGGGATGCGAGGTTCAAAACTTGCAGAATGCGGGTCAAGTTTCTTCATGTTCATTGAATGATAAGATCCAAGCCCTCTGTTCGGATTCAGGCCAATGCCCAGGGTGAGGAGATTGCACAACTGAAGGAAGACTTGAAAAGGCTGGAAGGTATCGTTCGTCTATGGAAGATTTCCAGCTTGTCCGCGTTCCCAAGCAATCTCGACTTCATCTCAACCTTTTAATGCCGACAAAAAGGGGGAGAGATGCAAGATTTGATTAAACTTTCAATTGTTAAACTTTTTAATCGCATGGGTTTGTTTGTTGGATTGTTTTGTTTGACTTTGACTTTGTGTCCCGGATGATAATGAACTAGACTTAGACTTGACCGCTTGCTTTTATTAACTACTATTGATATCTTATGGATGGCTTTATCGTATACTAAACTAACCTATTTTCTGTGGTTGCAGATTCTAGTGTTATTCATTTAGCCATTTATCTCTATAAGATATGCATATGTGTTTGAGAAATGTTTGCAAGTCAAAAGTTATCCAAATCTGTTGGAAAGTTTTGTCACCATCAAAAGGGAGATTGTTGGAGAAATATTCTTAAAGTGTTTTGAAGTCGACAAAACGTTTCCATCGATCTAGTCCGAAGGCTTGCAGGACTCTGTTATTTAAAGTACGAAGACCTCGGACAGCCCGGACTCAAGACTCAAAGTCTATCCTCAATTTTTGACACTTACCTGAACGTTTTTAAAGAATTACGGCACTCAAGGGAACAATTGGAAGTCATAGTACTCAAATGAACAATTAGAAGTCATGGTAGTGAACACTTTTTAAAAGTTGTGACATTGAATTAGTCGAAGGAAAATAAAAGTTATTGTACTCAAATGAGATCCTTACGGAGGTTAAAGCACATGAGGTTTTCTTACTCCCACGTATTTGGTATCATTCAAAGGCCCCGGTCCTTATTTGAAATTCAAATGATAAGTTGACTTTGCCTAAAAGACCCAATCGTTGGTTTGAGCAAAGACACGAGGGGGATTTTTACGTTGTGTTCGGATTGGAAAAAGTACTTCTAATTGAATTTGAATGAAGAAGGTCGTTTGGGTTTCGATTTCAAAGTCACGTCGTGCTCGGATTCTTCTGACGAATTCTTCTCCACTCGGGCCATGCACCCACTTTACAATTGGAAGTGCCCGCCCCGCAAGAAAGAGGCACTATTTTGTAAAGCTCGTCGCATTTTTCTTACGACAACACCGTACTTCCAGAACTTTTCACTCTATTAATTCGAAAATATTATCCAATTAATCTTAATTTTTTTAATTTTATTAATATAATTCTAAAAATTTACGTGAAATTCTAATATAATCCTTTAACCCGATTTTCATCCGAAAATGCTGATGTGGCGTTCGGTCATCACCGGCCGTCCGCAGCATCTGACTTGAATAACTTCTAGTACACTAACATCGGTTTGCTTAATTTTTTTTTTCCTTTTCTTTTTGTATATTGTTCGTTTTTTCCAAGTATTAGGTCATTCCCAGTAACTTTGGAGACCGGATGCAACAACGAGAAACTTCACCCAGCTGACAATGTAACACCAAAACCAAAAAGTGAGTACGGAATTTTAGTCCAAACAATGCATTTTACTAAGTCAATGAGATAATTGTGTTTGCTACAAATTAGGGGCATGCACGATTAGCATCAGCACCAGCAGAGACGTAATATGAAATTCTCAAAACACAAAGTATGGTCGAGTAACATTTTTTATCATTCTTTTTTTTTTATATATAATTTTCAGTTGCCCATGGTAAACTCAATAGAAAGGCAAGAAAGTGTATATTCCAAAGTTATGCACAATGTGACTACGGCTAATGGTTGTGGTACCCAAAATTAATTTACCTTTTATTAGTAGAGAAGTTATATTTGATGAGTTCCCAAGACTAATCAATAAGAGTGATTGTGGCAATGTTTATATAGATAGGGTGATGTTCAATTTATGTTAGAGTTGAAACCACAAACTCCTAAACCAGATGGTGCTAGCATGTTAATAAACACAAACAGTGCTTATAGCAAGGCAGAGCCTATAGAACTAATGATTGCTATAACTGTTGGGTTTAATAATGTTCGTGTTGGATTTCTTGATAGATATGCATGCGATGATTTTGCTTTATCCATGGATGAGGAGGTTGTGTAGAAAAATCCTTTTAGAGCATTTAATAAATGCAAGTGGAGTTGGGATTCTAATGAGGTCCAAGGTTAGAGCAAAGTTCATGTGTAACTTGGATTTCCAAGATCTCGGTGGTGGTCGAGCTCATGAGGGGCTGTGGAAGAGTAGCAGTGAAGTTCAGAATCAAACAAAATGATTGTGACTTGACTCAAACGTCAAGCCGTGATAAGTATTGTTGAAAATATATCTTGAGTTTGAGTTAGAAAAAGAACGTATTTCATAATTTGAGTTGGTTTCTACTTTAAGTAGTTTCCTATTTTTACTAGGTTTTCTAAAATGGATTTCCTATTTTGGATCTAACCTTGTCTATGTAGAAGTGTTGCTTCGTGAAGAGCACCCAAAAGGCTGCTTCTTTGTGAATTACACCCTGAAACTATTCAAGAGCATTGACGCCAATAAATTTTGTGGTAAGTGTTATACCCCTAGATCAACTCATTAAATTTTTGTCTGCTTTAGCTCATCTCATACTGAACATCACAATTTTATTCTTCGGTGTATAGGTGGACATTTTCCTAGGACATCCCCATCTTAGTAGTGCTATCCCTCAAGCATGATTAATGTTACATTATGTCAAAGATATCTTGTTAGTTAATTCCAATTTCACATATATCCCAAGAACGCTCCATACTAATAGCTTCTCAAGAGCCATTTATTGTCTGGGCCCTTTGACATCAACAATCACTCTTCGCTCTCGTCGGATTGGGTTGTTACAATAAGTTTTTAATGAGGAATTATAAATGCCAAACAATGTGTGAATTATTTGGTGTAATTGGGGATGATAAACATTGAGAGTGGTTGGGTGACTCAAATATGGTTGTAATCTAGATTATATCCCTCAATTTACAATAGAATTCCATGTTGCTCTCCCTATGGCCGTAAGTTACATCGTTCGAACCATGTAAACTCAATGTCCGATTTATTAAATTTTGTATATTTTATCATTCGATTTTTATTTTATTTTTTGTTTTCCACAACAACAAATTTGTCTAAAGTGTATGTTTTCATAGAGGTTCAGCCCTTTTTCTGAAAATGATCAGCCTAATGTTAGTTAGAAGAGTTCTTCTACAATCTATGTGAAATACTAATGGATCTATGCATCTTGTGTCCAAGTACAAATTCTAACAAAGTGATAATCGCATCAGCCGGCTTAAGGTATGTTTTGTAGTCATTCTATTACTAGGAACAATTTCAGTTTTGAAATGATTCTTTTTAATTATGTTCCGGAGCAATTTATGAGCTTTTGAGAGCGTTTGATAACTGCCCAAAATTTTTATTTTGGAATAGAAATGTGTTTGGTAGGACTCCTAAATTTTTCTATTTCTTTTAATTCTAAATATTTTTATTATATTTTTTATATATTTTTCTTTTTCTTTTTCCTTTTTCCTTTTCCTCTTCTTCTCCTTCTTCATCCTTCTTTATGGATGGTCACCAATGATGGTAGTGGCCAATGCTTGGCTGCGCAATGTTTGGTGAGCTCAATGGAGCCTTGCCAAGCTAGGGTGAGATCCAGCGAGCTCGCTAGAGGCTTGTCTAGTCACCGTGAGCCTTGGCCTCACCAAATCTAGGTGAGGTCGACGATCCTTGCTTGGCCATCAGCAAGGCTCAACCTTGCCTAGGTGGCAAGAGGTCAACCTTGCCCTAGCCTGGTGAGGCCAAGTCTTGCCGATGGTTGGGTGAAGCTTTCCTTGCCAAATCTGGAGAGGTTGACTCAGCGTCACCTGAGTGAGGTCAAGGCTCGCCGGTGGCCGAGCAAAGCTCGTGATGGCTAGGTGAGCCTTCAATGAGCTCGTCAAATCTTGTCTAGATAATCGTTGGCAACTGTCAGGGGTGGTTGCTGGGACCAATTTGGGGGAAGAAGAAAAGAAAAGGAGAGAGAAGAAGGAGAAGAGAAGAAAAGAAGAAAAGAAATATAGTTTTGGATTTGATTCTGGAATTGTTCCCTAGAATAAAGAAGCAACTTTTTCTACTTCTTGATTTTGTTCTAAATCTATTCCCGGTAACAAAAATATAGATTTTCGTTCTTGGGAACAAAAAAAAATTAATCAAATAGATTTATATTCCAAATCTATTCTCAGGAACAAAAATAAAATAAAATCAGTTACTATTAGGTAAGTTACGAACTGTGCCCTTAATGTCCTAACTTTCCTCCATAGTACCATAATGTCAATGACGATCCTTGCATTCACACAAATCTTCAGCTCATGTAGATGCTAGTGCTAGTGGTGTTTGTTTGATTTTTGTCGTTTGACTTCAATTTTTTTTTTTAAATGTTAAAAGATGGTCTTTGTCTGCACTAATCTTTTAAATATTCACACATTAAGGATTGACCCCATGGAAAAATTTATCCAAAATTCTTATTATTGTGAAATTTTGTGAGACCAATATAACTGTTCTAAAAATTTAAATTATTATATGAAAGTTTGGTTTATAATTTCAATATTTCAACACTCTCCTTCATGCTTAGCCTAATTTTTTGGAGTGGTAGTAAACATGAAAATTTGATTGGGAGATAAAAGGAGGCGGGAAAGATTCGAATTTAAAATCTCTATCTCTAATACCATGTGAGATCTCATGAGATCACAATCAATTGCTCTAAAAATTTGAAATTGTATGAAATCATAATTAACTATTTTAAAAGTTTAAACTGTTAGGGAGAATCTTGATTATATTTTAATAATTATGAGGTACAAGTACTACTCAAGAGGGGAGGGAGTCTTTAGTCAAATCGAGAAACAGAGGAAACACTTAGTGCTTCTAGCCTGTTCCTCAATCTTCACTTTTTGGTGGATATACCTAACTTTCCACGGAGGGTAGATATATACCTTGCGTTAGAACATCTTGTACCAAGCCATCGTACTCTCTCGTAACAAGCATGTCCCACAAGAACCAATCGCTCGCTCGAGTAAAAAGACAGGACCCGGACTCCGGAAAAGGGATCATCGTAGGATTGTCGGCAATGCGTGCCGCGTTGCCACATTCCCGTCCACTAATTTCTGCATATCTGTCGCGCCGTTACCAAACCGTCTCGGTGCGACCGAAAGAGCACTCCTCGTTGAAAATGGGTAAAGAAATGGGTCGATTCCGAGTTGAGTCATGTGATAGTCTGATTTCTCTGAACGAATTCTTCTGCGATCGAGTCACGTTTGGAATTACCCACCCTACGAAAAAGGCATTAATTTCAAAAACTCGTCGCAATTATTGTTTTATAATAGCACGGTGCGTTCAAACCTTTTGACTCTGTAAATTTTCGCTAATTATCATTTTTGTGTGCATCTGATAAGATTCAAACCACGCGGGGTTGGTGAGCAGTACCGGCTAATGCTACTTTGAGGGCACATGAGACACTGCGATTCAAACACTTAATTTAAGACCGAGCCAAGCGTTTTACCACGGCAACGAGAACTGACAGAAAGATATTCCTAAATTCTGAAAGACATGAAGTGGTCATTGGCGTTTCTTGGCCTTGCTCTGTGTCTCCTGTCTCGCTCTGCACTCTCGCAGACAGTGATCAAGACCCTCCCAGGATTTCCCGGTGAACTTCCTTTCTATCTTGAAACTGGGTCAGCGAAACATCATCAACTCTCTAATTCTCTCTCTCTCTCATTTTTCTCTTTATCTTTTCTTGCTAAGATTTCATGTTTTTAACTGTTGGCTTGCTTTTGGTGGTGATTAGGTACGTTGGGGTGGGAGATTTGGAAGATGTGCAGATGTTCTACTACTTCGTCAAGTCGGAGAGGAGTCCAAAAGATGATCCTCTGGTGCTCTGGATCACTGGAGGCCCCGGTTGCTCCACTCTCTCTGCAATTCTGTACGAGATTGGTAAGTCTAAACGTACACTGACCATGTCATGTAATGTCAGTGTTATGAGGAAAAGAAATGAAACTTGAGTTCCGTTTATTTCATACAAAATATTAACTTTGAAAAAGTATTTTTTAGAAAGTTAAGTTTTAGGAAAATAAAAATATTTTCCATTGGGCTGAAACATAAAAATGAACTAAATTTTTTTCACTGTTTGATATGAAAAATTTGATTTGATTTCTTGGAAATAATTACCAAAAATTGAATTTCTTAATTTTATTTTTTTCTTTTTCTTCGTCACCAACCTTACCCTCCAACGCCCCATCCGAATCTAGTGTGACTTCACCCACGGCACCCACTTGGCCGACCTTGCGATGGAGCCGCCCTTGCCTTCCCTCCCGTGACCGCACCCGTGCGGCGACTGTGTTGGTGAGTGCGTGGATTCGCCGTCCAGGATTCTGCAGATCACGAGGGAGTCGGAGGGGAAATGCGATTTCCTCGTGAGGATTGAAGGCATCTTGAGCTCGAGTATTGTTGGCCTTTGGCTGGCCTGGCGAGTGAAGATGGCGAGTCATCGTAGAGGGGCGTGACGGAGAGAAACATAGGGAAGAGATTGGTGGGGCAGTTGGATTTCACACGGGGCGGAGGCAATAGGGAGAGAAGACGAAGATGGTGCGATCCGAGTGAGAAGCATTGAGATAGAGAGAGATAATAAAGAAGAGAGAAAAGAGAGTGACCTCAAGAAGGGAAAATGATTTCCTCTTGTCAAAATGAGGAAATCATTTTCCCCCAGAAGGTTTTTTTTTTTTTTTAGTGATTGAAAATATTTTCCTTAATTAGTTTATTTACTGCATTTCATACCAAGAATTTGGAAATTGTTTTTGTTTTGTTTCAATTTTTCTTTCCTTTATTTTTTTCATTTTTAGTTAAGTAATATGAAAGTGAATGCAACAATAAAAATCCTCATTTGTCAATAGCAACGATCTATTAGAAGATGAACTGTCAAATTTAAAAAAAATAATAATAAAAAGTTCAAAATAAATGGCCATGATCCATTAGTTCCCGATTTGTTTTTACTAGGGAACGAGGAACCGGACTGGTTTCCTATGGCCGGTTCGGTCTAATTTTCAATTTTACCTTGAACCGTTGCTCACCTTTAGTTCAGAGAAAGGTTAGTTAGTTTCTGGTTGCATTCAGTTCCATTCACGTTCAACTACAAGAATTTAACTCCGAGCAGACCGACTCTGAAAGTGCATGAATTCTCATGGACAAAGGTAACAAGAATTTGATTCTTTCCCCTGCTGTGACTTTGGTTGCATCGCCCCGATCATTTAATTGATAAATTTGCAGGTTGCAAACATCATATTCGTAGATGAGCCTGTCGGAGCTGGGTTCTCTTACGCGAATAATTGGGAAAGCTACAATGTGAATGACAATATTTCGGCCACGGATACTTATGAGTTTCTTAGGAAGGTAAAGTAAAAAAAAAAGTTGAGAAATTTTCTATTTTCAAGATATATATATTTATATATTTCACTGTAACTATATTAGGCCCAAGACATTATAATTTAGTTTAATTTTACTCTGATTTTTCTGTCGCCTGAGGTGTGATTCAGTGGCTCACGTTGCATCCTGAGTTTCTGAGCAACCCACTCTACATCGGTGGTGATTCTTATGGCGGCTTTATCAATCCGATTGTCACTCTGAAAGTTGCTGAAGGTATGCTTATTTATTCATTTATTTATCTTCATTTAAATACCATTCACCAAGGATTTTTCTTTCTATTAATGCCGTTGACATACGATTAACAATTCGTGTTTGTATTGACAAATTCATGTCACTACAGAAATATTTCAACGTGAGTATGTGATGTGTTTATTAAAAACGAGAAAAAAAATGTCTCGAATTGTGTCAATTTAGATTTTTTTTTTTTTTTTCGAAGGAAAGAGCTTTCATTATTGAATTGCTGAGGAAGCATAAATTGGTCTAGAATTAGATCATAATGAAACTTAAAGTGAGCAAGGGGGCTTAAGCCAATTATCAGGGAGTAGGTTTCTTCGATGGGTTTTAACTATCTAATCCACAGTCTGGTTTGCTTCATGGGGTTCATAAGTTTTTTTTTTATAATTAATTAATTAATTAAATATATATATATATTTTTATATTGAAACTCCTCTTAGCCGGGCCAGAAATTGCTCGCAATCTTCTATGATAGACTTTCACTTGATATGAGCTCTACAGCTGATAAGCTATCAGTGACTACATCAACTGGCAGCTTCGAAGACTTCAGTTTAGAATTAAGTCTGTTCAGTCGAGATGGGTTCGGATTCTTTTTTCTTTTAACAAATTCGTGTTGAGAATCATCGGCCGTACGTCAATCTATAGGATGTGCACATGAATCATTCTCTTCTCAATAATCCATGCATATTAAGATGTGAAAGGGAAACAAAAACTAGGATTTGGCCTACTTGATCAAATTGAGGTACCAAAGAAATCAGCTTGAGAATAGTTTCTCTAATATTAACCAGTTTATCTCATTTTTTTCCATCTTTCCAATTTTTTTCTAGAATAAAACTTCTCTTGCTCACATAACAAATTGTCTTAGTATTATCTGGACAATCGAATTAAATAAATGATTAGGTTTGTTCAATTCTATGTAAAAATATAAGTTAATTTATAAAGTTCACATGTATATAAGTATAACAAATATGAAAACTCGGCTGTCATCCAATTAATTATCACAAGAACAACTTCCTTTACCAAACCTTGTAAATTTTTGTTTCCTGGAAAACAACAATCTATGACTGTAGTCGAATATTATAACTTGTTGCAGGAATTGAAGCGGGCCTTGAGCCAATAATGAATCTGAAGGTAAATATCATCAACCATACTAAATACCATGTTTCTTATATCCATTTTTCCATCGAAAATGCCAGCATTTATCGGTCGACCTCGATTTAGGGGTACTTGCTTGGAAACCCTGTAACAAATACGCAAAGTGACGAGAATTCAAGGGTCCGATTTGCTTATTTGAAGGCTCTTATATCTGAAGAGTTGTACAAGGTAACAATTCCAACATATCTATGGTATTATTATTATTTTTTTCGATATGTTTTGTCAAATGATTGGTTTTTAGAAGCTATGCCAAATCGTAGTAAAAACCTTCGGAATTCTCATTGGCTCTTCCCGAAAATTGGTATCTCTGAATTTCAGTCGGCGGACAAAAATTGTAATGGCGATTTCATAAACGTGAATGAAAGCAATGCTGCTTGCGTCGATGACCTCAAAATCGTGACTATGGTTAGTGGGCATTCAATTTATTTATTTATTTTTAAATATGGATCATATAATTTCCTGTTGAGAATTTCGCGTATTAAACCTTTGCTTTTATTTAAATTGACTTTAGTGCCTGGAGAAATTAGACATAGCAAACATATTAGAACCAAATTGCTTCTATTCGACTCCAAAATCAACGGTGGATGGTAAGTGGGACCAGAGCGTAGTCAATCGAGACCCTACATTTCTTGCCTCACCGCAGCTTCCTGGAGTCTGGTGCCGGGTAAGTATGAGAAATGTTTTGTTTTTCTATTTCATTTTGCAGGTGAATAATACACTTTTATCGTAACCTTACTAAACAAAACAAAATAAGAAAACTTAGACTAATGCACCTAATAATTGAGACTTTGACATTCAATACTCATGTATAGAATAATTTATATCGCAAGGGAATTAATTTAATCTTTGACTTCATCGTGATATTATTGTATTGTCGTTCATTTTCTATCACGTCATCGTAACTAAATGATAAGCGTCTCTTAATAATATTCAATATCAGAAGAACATAAACGAGTTTAAACATACGGCAATTGAATTGGAAATAACTGCTGATCCCGAAATTTAATTATTAATTATTTTTTTTTAGATTCAATTTGCAGGTATATCAGATTCGCCTTTCAAAATTCAATGGGTGTTTTTTTTTTTTTTCCATGTAGGTCTATAACTACATGCTTTCCTATACTTGGGCTAACGATAGAGCCGTTCAAGAGGCTCTTCACGTCCGAACGGTATGTAATTGCCGATACTACAACGAAATGCAATTGAATATGCAAAGTAATAGAATTTCCTCCTAATTAAATTGTTAATTTCTGTTTATTTTCATCTTGTTTTGGGTAAAAAATGATATGCCAGGGAACAATTAGGAAGTGGGCAAGGTGCAACGAGAGTTTATCTTACGAATACAGTATTAGAGAAGTGGTTGACTATCACAAAGAGCTCTTGAAAAGGGATATAGAGCACTTATTTATAGGTAATTAAATTAACCAATTTCCTTCTTCTTGGCTATTACCCAATTTACTTAAACTTTCTCGAAATGTAGTGGTGACCATGACATGACCATCCCGTATGTGGGAACACTCGCATGGATTGAGACTTTGAATTTAACGGTATCTGAAGATTGGCAAGCGTGGTTCGTCGATGGACAAGTTGCAGGGTCGGTTTCAATAATAACCCTTTTCTTAGTCTTTACATTTTGTTTCATAGGTTGATGAAAAGAATCACTCTTAATATATGATGTCTACGTTTTCATTGGGTTTTTATTAGATACACTACAGTATACTCTAACGGAGAAGCCTATCTTACATATGCAACCGTCAAGGCAAGCGCAATCACCTCCTTTTTTTAATATTTATTTTAAGGATCATAGTTTTCACAGTTTCAAAGTTGCTAATTATTTGTGAGAACATAATTAAACTGTCCACTCGTTTTGCGTAGGGAGGAGGACACACAGCTCCAGAGTACAAGCCCAAAGAATGTTTTGCCATGATTGATAGGTGGTTTGCTTATTATTACCTCTAATCTGGTGGAGATCGAGATGAATGCTATCATTGCCAAAGCCAAAGGTCCTTAATTTGCATGAATATTATGCAATTCGAATTTGTGTTTTGGTGTATCTAACCCACGTTGATGTTCAAATAAATATCTTCTCTCATCTCTATAAATCCCGTATCCTCTCAGGGATTTTAATTTTTTTAAACTCTTAATGTGTTTTTATTGCATAAACTTTGTCAATGAGTGGTGAAACGGCACTTGACGAGTAACTGAATAAATGTACTTCTTTTTTTTTATCGGAATAAGACTACTATTGATTTACTAAGCAAAGTTTTGGGGAATTACATCAACAACATCCGCGCATAATAGATCAATAAACACAAACGGAGGGTTTGATAACCAATTTGGCGGAAGACTTTGAGCTCTGCAAGATTTCGCGAGCCAATCTGCTGGGCGGTTTGATTCCCTGTTGCAGTGGGCCAAGGATAGGCTTGGGAAGTCCTTTAATTTTGCTTTGGCCCGGTCCAAGATGGGTTGTACTTCCCAGCTTATGTCCGTCGAAGTGGAGAAGCTTTGCACGAGTAGTGAATAAGTGTACTTCAAAATTCTCCAATGTACCGACATATCTCGTATTATGTGCAATGAATGCTTTGAAAGTCGAAGTATTCCATTTGGAATATGTAGAGCCGACAATGCTTCTTGTCAAGATGATCCATAATACGCACTAAGGAAGCACCTCTCCCGCATGCACCTCATCAATCATTGGGCGACGGATCGGGATACACCGAGGCCTGCAGGGAGCGAATGCTTTGGGAGCACCTAATATATGTTCTAAGAGTTCTTTTTTTTTTTTTTTTTTTTTTTTTAACAAAGAAACAGAAATGCATTACTAAGTAACGTTTAAAGCAGTTACAGCAGTAGTATCCATACACAACAAATCCAAAAAAGAGCATACGGGGGTTACTAACCCAATTTCTAGGAAGACAACCCAATCGATGAGCTTTGGCAAGCCGTCGGCGACCTTGTTCGTATTTCGAGTACAATGTGCTAAAGAGAGGCCCGACATCTCTGCTAGTTTGCACTTAACCCGGTCCACTAAAGGCCGAATCTCCCAACTCGAGTATCCGAAGTGAAAACCCCATTTACCAGCGTACTACAATCATAGTAGATATGCATCTCTTTTTCAGATCTATTCGGGGCTAGCTTTGAGGAAATAAAATCAAGGGTTTCGACCAGAGCTGTTGCCTCGCTTGCTCGGCCGATCTCACGTCTATATTTTTAGTAAATCCATCAACAACTCTACCAAGATCATCTCTCGCAGATACAAGCTATAGATCCGTGCGGGGAGGGGTCTTTGTTGGGTGTGGGAAGAGCAGACGGCATTCTCGGATCCCAGATCTGGGTTCGCGTTTTGCTCCTGGCCACCGGTCATCTTCCCTCTCCGTTGATCGCTACTTTCCCTTTGGTCGTTTGCTAAGTTTCTGGGCAAAAAACTCTGCTGTGGAGTTGCATTTTCGGATCCCAGATCTGGGTTCTCGTTTTGCTCCTGGTTGCGAGTCATCTTCCATCTCCGCTGATCTCTACTTTCCCTCTGGTCATTTGCTGAATTTCTAGGCAAAGAATTCTGATGTGGAGTTTCGTTGTTGTAGCTGTGTGGGTCAACTCCAGTTGGATCCGCTCCTCTTCCCAAAATGTTGAAACGAACAGGTAAGTATATGTCCTGTTTTTTTTTTTTTTTTTAGAGCAAAATCTTTGGCATGAGTCTCTGAGAGGTGCTTTGTTGCTCCACTGTGGTGTGGGTATCTTTGCAGGGTGTCGGAACATCCCCCTACTTCCAGTCTGTTCTGATTTGGGCTTTGAAGTTGATGACATCCTCCATCTGTTTCTCCTCTTCGCAGATCTGGTGATCCTCTGTGGCTGGTGTTGTATCTGATTTGCGTCCATGGATTCAGCGAAGCTTGTTTGTCGTGTCTGGTTGAGGTGTTGCTATCATCACAGACTTTCTTTTTGATGAGATATGAGCCCGTGGGTAGATGCAGGTTGTTGGATGTCACTTCTTGTTGCAAATATGTTACTACTCTGTAGCCTTCTCCTAATATGGTCGGCGTTGGAGAGGAGTCCGGGGGTTGTGTGTTTTGGGTATATCGGGGTTGCTGACTTGTTCCGTGCAGGTAAGGGCAGCCACGACTTCGAGGAGTGTACCCTGTGTCGTTGGTTAGATCTTCCTCAGCTTCACTCCAATTTGGATCGGATCTTGGGGAACTGGAATTTGGGGGATAGGTAGGCATGACCGGTATCGAGTCGCTCGTTGACATTAGCTCCGTGGGTAAATCTGAAAAGCTATCAATATTGTGCAATGTAGGTTGTCTGCTTGAGGTTGACGATGTACTGTGCGTGAAGGCCGGCCCGAATGATGCATCTATATTAATCTTGAGGACACCAGGCTGTGGGGGTTGCCATTTTTCAAGTGAGTCGCCGGCTTGCTTCGTTTTGTCAATTTAGGATTCCATCTGGCAAAGCTATCTTTTAAGTTGACGGCGCTAAACAGGGTGCGATGGAAATTGAGGGGGCTCTTCCTGAATATGAAATGATTTCTATCCTTCCATATGCACCATAATACATTTGCAATCAATTCAAAATTATGTGAGTGCCTTGATCTTGTGTGAATATTACCTAACCATTCATCAAATCTGGTTAACCCTACTCGATTCACTTGAACTTGCAGCCTGGCTCATTCCAAAGTTGTGTTACCCAAAGGGCAAAGAAGAAGTGTATGTTCGATCATCTCTGGTTCAATGCCGCATAATGGACATATAGGTGCAGGTGCTACCCTTCTTCTGTACAGATTATCCAAAGTAGGTAAGGCATTTTGACATGCACTCCAGAGAAAGAACTTTATTTTCGGTTGGATAGCTGCCTTCCAGATATGTTTCCATAAATATGGGTTACATTGGTAGGATGTTGTTGGTGTTTGATTGCTTGGGTTCATTATGCGCTTTCTATTCATCAGATATCCGCTCTTCACCGTATAACTTCCCGATTTATTGCTTATCCAAACCAATGTGTCTTTTGTAGTTGGTAGGCCAATAGGGGTTGCTAGAATTTCCGACACTATTTGATGATCAAACATTGAGTGCAATAGATCCTCTTTCCATGTAGCATTTTCAAAGTCTATCAACTCAGCCACCTTGCGAGGTTCATTTCTTGATGCATGTCCTCTAATAATTCCCATCTTAAGCCATTTATCTGTTCTGATTGAAATTTTGTTTCCATTTCCCACTACCCACATAACTTGAGGGGCTATCGCTTCTCTCCCGGCTAGCAAACTTTGCCATCCCCATGATGGGCGCGATCCTTTTCCTGCTTGCCAAAAGTTACAGTTTGGGAAGTAGAGACCTTTCATAATTTGACTCCACAATGTGTCAGGGTGCTGAGAAAGGCGCCAGGCTTGCTTGCCTAACATAGCAACATTAAAGGTTAGGAGGTCCTTAAAACCAAGACCACCTTCCTCTTTTCTTAGCTTGAGAATGTCCCATTTTCTCCAGTGTAGACCATTCGCTTTGTTATTATTTCTCCACCAGAAGTTAGCGATTTTTTGCTCAATAGCTTTGACAATAGAAACTGGGATTCTAAAAATAGACATTGCATACTGGGGTATGGCTTGCACTATTGACTTGAGAAGTGTTTCCTTCCCAGCTCTTGATAGCAAGTGTCCCTTCCAACTCTCCAGTTTCATATTTATTCTAGCGAGAATCCAAGCGAACACTTCTTTTTTGGATGCACCCCAATCTGATGGCATTCCTAGATATTTTCTCGTTTTCATAATTTCTGGAACTCGTAGTTCATATGCCATATTTCTTCGTAGAAGTTCTGGACAGCCCTTGCTGAAAAATATCCCTGATTTGTTTAGATTTATCGCTTGACCTGATGCGTAACAATATTGATGTAGGATAGACGCCAAATTTTGACACTCCAATATTGTACCCTCAAGGAAAAAAGATTGAATCGTCTGCAAAAAGTAGATGTGAAAGAGTGGGACAGTTTCGGTTCAATCGATACCGCATAGTGTACCTGCTTGAAGGGCTTGCTTGATCATGTGGGAGAGTACATTAGCCACAATGATGAATAGATAAGGAGATAATGGATCGCCCTGGCGAATACCCCAAGTTGGCTTGAAATACGGCAAGGAGACTCCATTGAGCTTAATGCTATATGACACGGTTGTAACACACTGCATGACCCATTTTACCCATTCTTCATAGAAACCCATCTTTCTTAGGCATTCTTGAAGGAAGTCCCACTCTATCCTATCATATGCTTTCTGCATGTCTAATTTAAGGACTGCTTGGAACTTTCGATGACAGTCTCTAGTTCTTAATCTATGAAGGACTTCCTGAACGATGAGGATATTATCCTGTATTTGTCGGTTTCCAACAAAGGCGCTCTGTTCTGCTTCAATGATACCTGGTAACAGGGGTTTCAGTCTATTTGTAAGGATTTTGGATATGATTTTGTAGGCAAAGTTACACAGGCTTACTGGTCGATATTGTTCTATTTTTCCGGGTTTTGGGTTTTAGGAATGAGTGTGATTTGTGTTTGGTTAAGGGTGGGTTAAGGGTTCCAGTCTCGAAGAAATGTTGCACCTCTCGACATATATCTGCTCCTATGTCATTCCAATGATGCTGGAAAAACAAACCATTTAATCCGTCTGGTCCGGGAGCTTTTGTAGCTCCCAGTTGGTGAGCAGCAGCTTTAACTTCTTCCATGGTTATGGGTGCAATTAGAGATTGATTCATAGTTGTATCCACCAAAGTTGGGATATAATCTAGTACAAAGCTGAAAGTTCCTTTGTCCTTCGACGCATAAAGATGTCTGAAAAGTTGACTATCAAGTCCTGAAGATTTTCTTCATTCCTAACCCATTCCCCTTGTTCATTCAACAACCTGGATATTCGGTTCTGTTCCATCGTTGGATAGTTGTTGCATGGAAAAACTTCGTATTTTTTGTCGCCCCATTTCAGCCATTTGATTCGTGATCTCATGCCCAGAACATCTCCTCTTGTCGCCACAGTGAGTCAATCTCTCCGTTAATGAACTGAACTCTTTGCTGGTCATATGGTATATCTTGGCTATTCATCACGGTTTGAAGTTCATTTTTTAGCCCATCTATCCTTTTATGTGCATTGGGAAACCTTCTTTTACTCCACGCAGCGAGTTGTACAACCACTAACTTCAATTTGTCAATCATATTTTTGCCTTGAGAAGCTTCCCAAGATTGTTTAACAAGTTGCCTACACTCTTATCTTCTACCCAATAGGCTTCATATTTGAAATCTCGAGGTTTGCGACCTGATTTTGGAAAAAGTGACAGAAGAATAGGACTGTGATCTGAGCCTATCGCTGGTAGGGCTATGGCCTCTGTTGCTGGATAAGCTATCCGCCACTCCATGGTACATAAGGCTCTATCCAACCTTTCTTTAACATTATATTCACCAGCCCTTCTATTTGTCCATGTGAATGCACACCCCTTGGACTCTAAATCCATTAAAGAACACGCATGTAAAAAGTCTCGAAAGCAAGAAGACGAAAATTTTCGGCCATTCTCTTACCCGTCTTTTCCCAATGGTACAAAACTTCATTAAAGTCTCCAATACACATCCAAGGTAAATGATTGATGAAGCTTTGTCGTTGTATATCCTCCCATAAAAGAACTCTAGCATTAAAATTATTTGGAGCATGGAGGAAGGTGATTTTCATGAGCTGCCTTTTGTCGTGAAGACGGCATTGTACATTGATAAGGCAATCTGAAGACGAATCCACTGTTATGGTAAGCGTTTCATCCCAAAAAAGAGCCAGACCCCTAGAAATACCATTTGGATTTACCAAAAAACTATTTGGATACTTCATTCTTCTTCGCAAGCGCTGCACCATCTGCTCCTGGTTCTTAGTTTCCATTAAAAATATTAAGTTGGGTTGTTCTTGAGCCACAAGGGCTCGTAGAGCTCGAATTGTCAGGGGTTGGGCTCAACCCCTGACAACTAATCTAGGATAAACGCACAGCATTGTACCAAATAATTAATGTAGATCAGTGGAAGCGCGTAGTTGTCTTGTTTGTTTTAATTTCCTTTTCGGGAGCTAATGTCAAAGCTTCAATCCTGAGAACGGACCGACGTAGCCGGCACGTTCTAGCTCATTCACGATGCGAAATGCAATTTTAAATGGACGAATCTCGTCTCGACATGACATGAGTCCATTAAGTGGCGCCCGAGCCAAGTCAAACTTGTAATATCGCACGTCGTATGCCCACCACAAAGCACGACTTTCTGCGCAATTCTGAATTCGGATTTCCTGCTTCATCCCCTAGTCACCATTCGCATTGTGCAGACCAAAGTCTTCAACTTATATATGATGGCCATGCATGATGAGCAAAATCGTCGCAAGAGTTGCAAAAGAAGCATGAATGGAAAGGCAGCTCCACTCGTGACATCCCGAATTTTCAGATATGTTTTCTATCAAATTAATCGAGCATTTCATTGATGCACTTATAGGGCTATTCTCAGGGCTGATCACTCTTGAGATAACTAGACTATTCGGGGAAGCTATTAAGGACTTTAAGACAAATAGACTAGAGAATTCAACCAAGAATCGACTTCTTGACCGTACTTGTTTTTAAAGGCCATTACGGCACAGTTAAAAATCGATATGAGATCGAGATAGGTCTGTTTGACTAAGATGTGTGGCTGATCGCAGGTGACTCCACTAAATTGGGAAATTCTCATCGACCGACACTAATTTGATTTTATTGTCGTTTTGGTACCTTGTACTCGTAATTAAATCCTCGAGATTGTCACAACAACTAAGAGTCGCCAATGAGTCGAGTGGGTTCATAGTGGCTACCACGGGTCATTTGAACTTAAAAATTTCTGAAAGTTACCCGATAGTCTATGTCATGCTAAAAATGCGCCAAGTGAAATTAACTGTGAATTCAACTCTGATTTCATAAATTGAAGTTCCTGTCATGTCACAATAAATTCTAGGAGTGTCGATTCAGTCTCAGAAGATTTTTCTGACACCCGACACTTTTAGGGAAAAAGTCGTCGCCGAGTTGTTTTTGTGTAGAAAAAGCCAAGGATTGTTTTTGGTCACCAATTCGAGGTGCATAATGAATGCACGAGTGAGGAAAATGGTCAAGATGGTTGATAGATGACCGAATGATTTTATGGAGGCCAATTTGAGATAGCTAGTATAAGCACCTAGAGGGGGGTGAATAGGTGTAAAAATATTTTCTCGGGATAAGAGAGCAATACTAAGCAGACAATAGATAGGAAGTTCTCCTTTCGTTAACAAGACCAATTATGATCAAAGTAAAGCAGAGAGTAGGGAAGAGAAAATGAACACATAAATTATAATGGTTCGGCTTATTCCAAGCCTACGTCAACTCTTCCGCACTGACAGCCCATCGGCTGGATTTCACTATGAACAAAAGAGATTTTACAACAAGGCTCTCCCTTGATTCCACAGTGTAGATACTCTATCACACTTCCTCAAGGTTTCTCAGTAATATGAACTCTCTTTTGTGTACAAGATTTCGCTCAGAAAATGAATTGACTAAGAACAAAGAGTTTCAGACTTTGGAACTCTTCTATCACGCACACACTCGAACAACTGGAACGTCTTCCTTTTATACTCCTTTATGCCATCATACCCGTTGGCACTTACCAAAGGAATTCTTCCAATCTTCCCGTTGGATAGAATCAAATAGGAAGATCATTCGAGCTATTTAAGGAACATGTCGATAGCCCATCAATCCTACTTGCCCATACAATCAGGATCTTGGTTTCCATAAGTAGAACCTTCCAAGTATACTTCGTCAATCATTGGATCCTCAATCCTTGAATCAATAAAGGATTCTGTTATGTCATATCCAGCCAAGAGATCTTCTCCAGTCGATAAGGTCAAATCCTTAACGAAACATCCAGTCCTTGATAGCCCTTCTTCGACATATTAGAAACTGTTAATGAGAGTAGACTTTGAGTCTTGAGTCTGACAGTCCGAAGGTTTTCAGAATTTAAATAGAAGAGTCTGCAAATCTTCAGACTAGACTGATGAAAACGTTTTGTCAGCTTCAAATACTCCAGGAAGATTTCTCCAACACAATTGAGATGGATTTGATGTGGATCAAGTGGCCAATTGAAGCCAATTCTTGTAAAAATTCGTAACATCCCCTCACCTTGGCAAGAATGGACCACTTGAGAGGGTATGAGGGACTTTTTGATGGCCTAATGAAGGCCAAGTGTTTATACATGGCCAAGATTGAATCTTGGATGATATCAAGGCCCCCACCTCTCCCTCATCCTCTCCCTCTAGTTGCTGTGGATTGTTTCTCCTCCATCCTCCCCATTTCGTGCGACGCCACAACTAAAGAAAAATCGAGCAATTCACTAAACACTACCCCTCCTTGGTTCTGCTTCATCCACCGTTTCGTTTCCTTGCACAAAGCCAGCAATAAAGAAGTCTCTGCTAGCAACCGCGCGTCCCCTCCTCAACCGAGCGAGGCCTCCTCTGCCCATCTCCACTACTGTTTGTCTCCCAAGAGTCAAACTTCCCCTGCTACTTTCAATCGTTGACTCTACTTCACGCTGCTAGCACACCAACCAACTCCAGCACTCGTTGAAGACCACCGAGAGAGCTTCAATCCTAGATCGTCTCTCTCCATCCACGCGTCTTCCCTCAGCTCCAGCACCGTTGAAGCTCCGCCAGCAGCTGCTTCTCCACGTTTATGTTTCCTTGGTCAGCCCACGATTTGGGCGAGCAAAACCTAGCAGCATTCGATCTAGTGGCCTTCAAGTCGTGGCCCAGCTCGTGCGAAGCAACTCCTTTGGGCCACCGAACCCACAACTGCAGCAACCCATTAAGCCCAACAAGCCGGCCTAAATCTGCAGCCTTGCAAGCCAGCGAAATTGGTCCATTTGAAGCCCAAAAGTCCAGTAAATTGAAGCCCATCCTCGGCCCAATTGAATTCTTTAAGCCCAACAAAGTCAGCCCATTTTCAAAATATAAAAGCTTAAGCCCAATAGCGAGCCCGGTCTAGTGCAAGAACAAATCTCAGTTGGGCTGAGATTTTGTTGGGCCTGTTCTAGGCTCGGTCCAAGTTCATCGATGTCGTCAAAAGTCCGATTTGGCCGCCTTCGCATCGCCGTTGCAGTGATTCGGTCTCCACTTTTAACCAAGTGAGTTTTACTTATTAATGCTTTCTTAGTTTGCTAATTATGCTTAAGGGTTGATTAGATTTAATTAAGTGCAATTAAGTGGTTAGATTAGATTAGAATAATTAAATTAAGAATGTACCTATGCATGTTAGGAAAATCGTTAGTGTACTTAGCAAGTAGACAAGTCTTACTATTTATTGAATGAGTCTCGGTAATTTTCTAGGCTTGTATCGGCTTCTAATCAGGCATTTCGAGCCTAAATTGGAATTTCATGTGGATTGTCGTAGTGCAGTCCGTTTATTTAATTGAGCTTTATTTTGTGCTGAAATGAATTAATTGTGATTATATGATTATTTTCCTGAATTAATTAAATTGAATAATTAATTGAAAAATAATCGTGTGTCGGTTGACAGCACCAAAAATATTTTGGTGGACTATTGATAAGAGTGGGATTTGTGGAAAGAAAATCTTAATATTTTGGCTAAGGCCAACCGTGTGTCCACGCACGTGTACTTTTGTCAGAAAAAAATAAAAAGGGACAAATTGATTATATGTTCGAAGTATCATGCGAAATACCGACTCGGTGACCTTATAGATCATTTTGTAGATAGACGGTATCCAATACCGGCTCGGTGACCCTATATGTCATTTTGTAGACAGTCGGTATCCAATGTCAGCTCGGTGACCCTATAGGTCATTTTGTAGATGGATGATATGCCATAACGGCTCAGTAACCCGATGGGTTATTTTGTAGATGGACGTTATGATGAATATACTCAGTGACTTATACGTCATTTTGAAGAATGAATCATATAAAATACTGGCTCGATAACCCGATAGGTTATTTTGAAGAATGGACAATATTGATTGAAATGACCAAGTGATGGTCTGTTTGACATGTAAATCAAGTAGGTCGATTGACTGATGCTTTGATCGGTAGCATTTGATTGGGTGTCTGTTTGAACTCTACTGATTTGCAGGTGGAATCTAAGGCCAAGGTAAGCCTTCTCATCCATGTATGCTTAGGCATCCCAACGTGTATTTGTTTACTAATCGGGTCTTAGGAGGTAGAACTTGCTGAGACGTTGTCTCACTGGTTATTGAATAACCATTTTCAGGTCCTTAGATGGCATTGGTGAAGGACTAGAGACCCAAAGTGTGAAGAAGGGGAAACCTGAAGAATTGACTACCCTGTTGGCCTAGCTAGTCATAGGGCAATTCTCTTTTGTTAGAAGTCAATTCCATTTTGCATACTCTGTTTTAGAAACTTGTGATTTAAACTTGGCTTAACAATTCAACTTGTATATATTTGCACTATGTTTGCCAATGTATATAAGTGTGAATGCTTTTAAAGTGAAATTTTAGAATCTTACTTTTCTGTCCCATTGTTTTATTGTTTGGGAATTTATAATTGTTTCCGCATGTACATGTTGAAATTAAAGGGTCGGTGATACATAGTCCTGGGATATCGCATTTAAATTCGACCAAGGCAAGGGTCGGCGATACATAGTCCTCGGTATGGTCACTATGAGTTTACAGTGATTCCATTCGGGCTGACGAATGCTCCAGCTGCATTCATGGATTTGATGAACAAAGTGTTCATCGATGATATCTTGGTCTATTCGAGAAGTGATGAAGAGTATGAGAATCATTTGAGATTAGTGCTTCAGACCTTAAGAACTCATCAACCGTATGCTAAGTTTAGCAAGTGTGAGTTTTGGTTAACTCGTGTTGCTTTCTTAGGGCATGAGATTTCCGAAGAAGGAATCTCCGTTGACCCGAACAAGATTGAAACCGTGATCAAGTGGCCAAGACCGACAACAATGACAAAGATTAGAAGTTTTCATGGATTAACAGGTTATTACAGACGGTTTGTGGAAGGTTTCTCATCGTTGGCATCGCCTCCGACAAAACTCTTGAAGAGAGAAGAGAAATTTGTGTGGTTAGACAAGTACGAGCATAGTTTCCAAGAGCTGAAGGAAAAGATGACTATCGCACCGGTGTTGACGATTCCATTTAGTCCTGGAGGATTTGAGACCTATAGTGATACGTCATCCAAGGGACTAGGTTGCATGTTGATGCAACATGGTAGAGTGGTTGCATACGCGTCCCACCAATTGAGGCCCCATGAGCAAAATTATCCAACGCATGACTTAGAACTCGCAGTGATTATCTTTGCGTTGAAGATTTGGAGACATTATTTGTGCGGGGAAAAGTTTCAGATCTTCACGAACCATAAGAGTCTCAAGCCCCTGTTCTCTTATAATGAGTTGAACATGAAGCAACACCAATGGATGGAATTGCTTAAGGACTACGACTGTGATATTCTATATCACCTAGGAAAGACGAATAAGGTCACCGATGCTTTGAGTTGAAAGTCTTCAGTTGCTCATATATTGATTAAGGAGCGGAACTTAATCAAGAGAGCTCGAGATTTGGTATTCGAGTTTGAGGTAGGCCACATTTCGAGTCTTATGGCCACCCTCAAAATTGATTTGGACATCCAGATTAGAATCAAGACACTCCAACCAACAGATCCTTATGTACAGAAGATACTTCAAGAAGACGCGGAGAAAAGAAAGGTTGACTTTCAGGTTTCTAATGATGGAATACTAAGGTTCGAGGACATTTGGTTGTACTTGACGATGTGGAACTTAGAGAAGATATTTTATCTGAAGTACATCATAATAGCTACAACATTCATCTTGGAAGTACTAAGATGTATCAGAATCCGCGTCAACATTATTGGTTGTCAGGTATGAAGGCGAACATCACCAAGCATGTTGCCAAGTGAAAGCCCAGCATTGCAAGCCGAGAGGACTGCTGCAACCTCTAGCAAGCTCAGAATGGAAATTGGAGCATATCACGATAGACTTCGTGAGTGGACTACCAAGGAGTCAAAGAGAAAATGATTCAATTTGGGTAGTGGTCGACAGGCTAACAAAGTCAGCTCACTTCATTGCAGTATGAAAGGACCTGAGTTTGGATAGACATGCGGACCTGTATGTGCATCAGGTGGTTCGTATGCATGGAGTGCCAATTATGATAACTTCATATAGAGACCCGAGGTTTACCTCCGCTTTTTGGATGAGCTTGCAAAGTGCTCTTGGTACAAAGCTTCAGTACAGTATGGCATATCATCCCCAAATGGATGGCCAATCTAAGAGGTCAACTCAAACTCTCGAGGACATGTTGAGAGCTTGTGTAATAGACTTCAAATGAAGTTGGGAAGATCGGCTTCATCTAGTGGAATTCGCCTACAATAACAGTTATCAGCAAAGTATTCAGATGACTCAATTTGAAGTATTGTATGGTAGAGCGTGCAGAATACCAGTGTGTTGGGATGAAGTTGGGGAAAGGAAGATAACAGGCCCAGAGTTAATTCAGCAATTAGTGGATACCGCGGCATTGATTAGAAGCGGATTGAAAACCACGTAGAGTAGACATAAAAGTTATGTAGATAAGCGCCGGAGATCTTTGGAATTCCAAGTTGGTGATCATGTTTTTTCTAAAAGTGTCACCAATAAGGAGAATTTCGCGCTTTGGTAAGAAAGACAAACTGAGTTCGAGGTAAGTAGGTCCGTTTGAGATTCTTGAAAGAATCGGGAACCTAACGTTATCATCTTGTGTTGCCACCAAGATTGGCGCAAGTGCATGACGTCTTTCACGTGTTGATATTAAGGAAGTACGAGCCTGACCCAACCCACGTATTCAAGTTCGAGGAATTTGACATGGATGATTGTGTGTCATACGTCGAAAGCCCGGTTCAGACTATCGATTGCAAATAGCAAGTTATGCGTACAAAGACCATTATGTTGGTCAAAGTGGTCTGGCAACACCACGGATGAAGGAGCGACTCGGGAGAGGCGAAGAGTCGATGAGAGAATTGTACCATCACATTTTTAATCAAAGTGTGTAAGGTTTAAATTTTGAGGACGAAATTTTTATAAGAGGAAAAAAGTTGTGACAATCCAAATTTTCAAATCTATTTTCTATAGAATTAATCGGGCATTTCATTTATGTGCCTATAAGGCTGTTCTTAAAGCTGATCACTCTCGAGATAAATAGATTATTCATGGAAACTATTAAGGACTTTAAGGCAAATAGACTAGAGAATTCGACAAAGAATCGGCTTCTTGACCGTGCTTTTCTTTAGAGGCCATTACAGCACAGTTAAAAATTGATATGAGATCAGAGATACGTCTGTTCGACTGAGATGTGTAGCCAATCATGGGCGACTCCACTAAATTGGGAAACTCTCATCGACCAACACTAATTTGATTTTACTGTTGTTTTGGTATCCTATGCCTGTAATTAAATCCTCGAGATTTTCATGACAATCGACAGTCACCAATGACTCGAGTGGGCTCAAAATGGCTTGAAGAAAATCGACCATGGGTCATTTGCACTTAAAAATTTCTGAAAGTTACCCAGTATCTTAGGTCACGCTAAAAACGTGCCAAGTGAAATTAGCTGTGAATTCAAGTCCGATTTCAGAAATTGAAGTTCCTGTCATGTCACAATAAATTCTAGGAGTGAAGATTTTTCTGACACTCGACACTTTTTGGGAAAAAAGTCATCGCCGGGTTGTTTTTATGAAGAAAAAGGCAAGGATTGTTTTTGGTTGCAAATTCGAGGTGCATAATGGATGCATGAGTGAGGAAAATGGTCGAGATGGTCAATGGATGCACAAGTGAGGAAAATGGTCGAGATGGTCAATGGATGACCAAATGATTTTATGGAGGCCAAATGAGATGGATTTGATGTGGATTAAGTGGCCAATTAAAGCCAATTCTTGTAAAAAATTCGTAACATCCCCTCACCCTAGCAAGAATGGGCCACTTGAGAGGTTATAAGGGACTTTTTGATGGCTAACGGGCGAGTGTTTATACATGGCCAAGATTGAATCTTGGATGATATTTTTGCAAACTATCAAGTCAAGGCCCCACCTCTCCCTCATCCTCTCCCTCTAGTTGCCGTGGATTGTTTCTTCTCCATCCTCCCCATTTCATGCGACGCCACAGTTGAAGAAAAATCGAGCAGTTCACTGAAGACTACCCCTCCTTGGTTCTGCTTCGTCCACCATTCTGTTTCCTCGCATGAAGCCAGCAGCGAAGAAGTCTCCACCAGTAGCCGCGCGTCCCCTCCTCTGCCCATCTCCACTACCGTTTGTCTCCCAAGAGTCAAACTTCCCCTGCTGCCTTCGATCGTTGACTCTCCTTCACGCTGCCAGCACGGCAACCAACTCCAGCACTCGTTGAAGACCACCGAGAGAACTTCTATCCTGGACCGTCTCTCTCCATCTATGTGTCTTCCCTCAGCTCCAGCATCGTTGAAGCTCCGCCAGTAGCTGCTTCTCCATGTTCATGTTTCCTTGGTCAGCCCACGGTTTGGGCGAGCAAAACCAAGTAGCATTCGATCCAGCGGCCTTCAAGTCGTGGCCCAGCTCATGCGAAGCAACTCCTTTGGGCCACCAAACCCACAACTGCAGCAACCCATCGAGCCCAACAAGTCGGCCCAGATCTGTAGCCCAGCAAGCTAGCGAAATTGGTCCATTTGAAGCCCAAAAGTCTAGCAAATTGAAGCCCATCCTCGGCCTAATTGAAGTCTTCAAGCCCAACGAAGTCAGCCCATTTTCAAAATATAAAAGCCTAAGCCCAAGAGTGAGCCCGGTCCAGTGCAAGAACAAATCTCAGTTGGGCTGAGATTTGTTGGGCTCGTTCTAGGCCCGGTCCAAGTCCACCGGTGTCATCGAAAGCCCGATTTTGGCCGCCGTCGCGTCACCGTCGCATCACCGTCGCGGTGATTCGGTCTCCACTTTTAACCAAGTGAGTTTTACTCACTAATGCTTTCTTAGTTTGCTAATTATGCCTAAGGATTGATTAGATTTAATTAAGTGCAATTAGGTGGTTAGATTAGATTAGAATAATTAAATTAAGGATTTTCGTATGCATGTTAGGCAAATGGTTAGTGTACATAGCAAGTAGACAAGTCTTATTATTTATTGAGCAAGTCTCGGTAATTTTCTGGGCTCATATCGACTTCTAATCAGGCATTTCGGTTCTAAATTGGATTTATTGTATTTATTTATTAATTTTCGAAATTAGTTTAATTATTTATTTATTTTTCGAAAATTAGGCAGGAATAGCTGACGATTGAAATTTTATGCGGATTGTCGTGGTGCAATCCGTTTATTTAATTGAGCTTTATTTTGTGCTGAAATGAATTAATTGTGATTATATGATTATTTTCCTCAATTAATTAAACTGAATAATTAATTGGAAAATAACTGGGTGTCGGTTGACAGCACCAAAAATATTTTGGTGGACTATTGATAAGAGTGGGATTTGTGGAAAGAAAATCTTAATATTTTGGCTAAGGCCGACCGTGTGCCCGCACACGTGTACTTTTATCATAAAAGAATAAAAATGGACAAATCGATTATACATTCGAAGTATCATGTGAAATACCGACTTGGTGACCCTATAGGTCATTTTGTAGATAGATGGTATCCAATACTGGCTCGATGACCCTATAGGTCATTTTGTAGACAGACAGTATCCAATGTCGGCTTGGTGACCCTATAGGTCATTTTGTAGATGGACGATATGCCATAACGGCTCGGTAACTCAATGTGTTATTTTGTAGATGGATATTATGATGAATATAATCGGTGACTTATATGTCTTTTTGAAGAATGAATCGTATAAATTAATTTTGGATTTGATTATGAAATTATTCCTAGGAATAAAGAAGTAACTTTTTTCTACTTCTTAATTTTATTCTAAATCTATTCTTGGGAACAAAAATACAGATTTTTGTTCTTGAGAACAAAAAAATTATCAAATAGATTTATGTTCCAAATTTATTTCGAGAAACAAAAAAAAAGAATCAGTTACTATTGGACAAGTTACCAAAAGCACCCTTAATGTCCTGACTTTCCTCCATAGTACAATAATGTCAATCTTGCATTCACAATAATCTCCAGCTCATGCAGGTGCCTAAGTAGCACCGACACCGATATGTAACATGTAACACGACACGAAATAATGACGTGTCATTTTTCAAAAATAGAGAATTCCAACATGTTAAGACACGTTGTATATTATATGTATGTTTTATATATAAATAATAAATTATTATTTTTATAATTATTTTAATCAATATTTTAATCAAATTAATTTGATTCAAATTCACAAATAAATAAATAAACAAAATTATATAATAAATTTACACTAAAATATTAATCCACCATTTATTAATATCTTTCATTGTTTTAATTTGATAAATTTAACTCTATTTCAATAAATCCATAAAACTTGAAAAGAAAAAAAAAAAGTAATTTACATCATAGACTTGCATGTCGGGCGTGTCGTAAGAAAAAAAAAAACTTGAGGATAAATTGTGCATCACAAAAAAATGAGAGTCAAAAGAAAAGAGAATAAAATATTAGATTTTTCTTCTTTCTTAATTTGTTATATTTATTATTGATTTTTATTCTTTTCACATAAATATATTTTGATCATTCATTTATTAAAAATTTTTAGAATTGACCTCACTTGTAGGAATTGCGTGTCCAGAAATTCACATGTCGAAATTCCGACTCGAGTGTTGAAGAGTATCGAAAAACATGACCACGTGTCGATTTTCCGACATATGTTGACTAAGGGTTGGAGAGTGCCCAACAATGTCAAACACATGTTGAAGTGTCCGACCCATACGAAAGCCTATTGAAGAGTATCGATGCTTCTTAGGCAAGTGCTAGCGCTATTGGTGTTTGTTTGATTTTTGTCGTTTGACTTTTTCTTTTCTTTTAATGTTGAAAGATGGTCTTCGTCTGCACTAGTCTTTAAATATTCGCACATTAAGGATTGACCCCACCGAAAAGCTTATAAAAATCCTTATTATTATGAAATTTGTGGGATTAATACCAACTTTTCTAAAAGTTTAAGCTATTAGATAAAAGTTATATTTTAATACTCCCCTTCATGCTTAACCCAATTTTTTTTGCTTGGTACTAAGCGTGAAAATTTGATTGGGAAGATAAATGGAGGTTGGAAAGATTTGAACTGAAGACTTTTAATTCTGATACCATGTGGGATCTTGTGGGGTCACAACCAACTATTCTAAAATTGTATGGATCATTGATAATTATTTTAAAAGTTTAAACTGTTAGATAAAGTCTTAATTTATTATTTAAATATTTTAATAATTATGAGGTACGAGTACTCAAGAGGGGAGGGAGTCTTTAGTCAAATCGAGAAACAAAGAGGAAACACGTAGTGCTTCTAGCCTGCTCCTCATTCTTCACTTTTTGGTTGATATACCTAACTTTCCACGGAGGGTAGACATATACCTTGCATTAGAACGTCTTGTACCAGCCATCGTACTCTCTCATAACAAGCATGTCCCACAAGAACCAATCGCTCGCTTGAGTAAATGCGTGCCGCGTTGCCACATTCTCGTCCACTATTTTCTGCATATCTGTCGCGCCATTACCAAACCGTCCCGGTGCGACCGAAAGAGCACTTCTCGTTGAAAAAGGGTAAGGAAATGTGTCAATCTCTAAACGAATTTTTCCGTGCTCGGGTCATGTTTAGAACTACCCACCCTATAAAAAAGACACTGATTTCAAAAAATCCTCGTAATTATTATTTTATAATAATATGGTGCGTTCAAACCTTTTGACTCTGTAAATTTTTGCTAAACACCATTTTTTTGTGCGTCTGATAAGATTCCAACCACACGGGGTTGGTGAGCAATACCAACTAATGCTACTTTGAGGGCACGCGAGACGCGGCGATTCAAACACTTAATTTAAGACCAAGCCAAGCGTTTTGCCACGCAACAAGAATTGTGTCTGTTATAAATCGGTGGCATGTACGTTGAGCATTAGAACTGACGGAAAGATATGTTGGATGCAAATTGCGCAATCCCAAGATCTCCATAATCAGAACAAGAACGTAATTGAGTAGAAAGATTAACGCACCTGTTTTGGGATCCATCGAACATAAAGCGGAAGCATGAAAAAGGATTACCCACATATATCAAGGGGATCCACACATCAAGTCCTTCCCTCTATTGCCCTCCGTATCACTGGCTCAATGAGGCGGCCCCCCTCACGTGCAGCGTTAGGTAAACGCCCATTAGGTGAGGATACATGTGAGAATTAGGGTTAGAGGAGAGACTTGAAGACTATTTAGAGTTTCCAACAAGTCCTCTCATTACGGGCCAGGCTCAACTCGGCCCACACTAGCCAGCCCATATTAGACTAATTAAGAAACCTTCTATCTCACCTTAGACCAACCCTGTTTTACGGTAAAAAAAACAGTAAATTACAATATCAATTAATTTAGTCCACATTAGGAAAAACTCTTACATTCTCCCACTTGGACAATATTAATTGAAATCATACTGTATGTGCACACATTTGGTCCAGAGATAATTCTTAATAGTCAATCCTATTCCATAAAGTCTTAAACACCGAATCATGGCGGTAACTGCATGTATACACACAGAGCCTTCCATGGTCACGAATGCTCTCAACTTTATTGATATGGATTCAATATGGTAGTGTGTCAAATGGATAACATCTCTCAAGGAGAGATCCCATTTGTCAGTCACCATTCTCTTACCTTAGGTGTCACAAAATCTTGTGCCACTAGAGAATGCTTTATGGTTCTAATGAACCCACATATGTCTTGTCCTTATGGTTAACATTTCTTTATGTATCACAAGACATATGCACAAGGCTAATAACCGGATGCCCGGATGCCTGGATGCCCCTAGCCTTCACTCAAAGTTTAAGTAATACCTTAAGACTTTTAACAATATATATATATCAAAGTGTTACTAAATTGTAACAAAACAGATGTAAACTTTATTCAAAGAAAAATAAAAACACAGCTCCAACTAAATAACAGCATCCCAAGATGCTCCTAGGCCCATACTAATGACGTGTCGATCAAAAACACACGGGCGTAGGCCTTTAGTTAGTGGATCTGC
This sequence comes from Eucalyptus viminalis, assembly GCA_014182385.1. Taxonomy (NCBI): domain Eukaryota; kingdom Viridiplantae; phylum Streptophyta; class Magnoliopsida; order Myrtales; family Myrtaceae; genus Eucalyptus; species Eucalyptus viminalis. The sequence goes on from CM024532.1 coordinate 19,079,161, forward strand.
AATCATATCATCTGTAGGAATATAATCTACTGCAACGTCACCATTCTGTACTGATTCATTTATGGTAAAAAACTTGACCTCCATGTGTTTAAACCCTTTGAGACTTCTGTTGTTATTAATAAACAACACTGCAGAGTTATTGACACAATGCAGCTGTATGGGCCTATCCACAAAATCATAAACTGATAACTCCCTAATGAGGTTCCGGAGCCAAATAGCTTGAGTAGCAGCTGAAAAACATGCTACAAACTCCGTTTGCATGGTTGAAGAAGATATAGATTTATGTTTCTCGCTCTTCCATGATACTGCACCTCCTGCCAACATAAATATGTATCATGTCGTTGATTTCTTATCATCTTGACAACCAACAAAATCTGCATCTGAATAGCCTGCTAGTTGCAAGTCTAAAACATATCTATACATCAGCATATAATCTTTTGTTCTCTTTAAGTACCTTAAAAACTTCTTGGCAGCAACCCAAAGTGATCGTGTCCCGGATTTGACCGATATCCGCCTAGAAGCCCCTGTTGCAAAAGCAATATCGGCCTAGTGCAAACTTGAGCATACATGATGCTTCCAAGCACACTAGCATAAGGTACATCCTTCATTTGTGCTTTCTCAAAATCTGAATTAGGGCATTGTGAAAGACTCAATTTATCACCCTTAACAACAGGAGCAATTCCTAGTTTGCAATCCTACATATTGAATCTTTCTAAAACACGATCAATATACGCCCTCTGAGATAAACCCAATGAACGGCATGAGCGATCCCTATGGATCTCAATGCCAAGAACAAAAGACGCCTCACCAAGGTCTTTCATGTCAAAAAATTTCGATAACATCCGCTTTGTCTCATGCAGTAAACCAATGTTACTACTAGCAAGCAAGATCTCATCTACATAAAGTATGAGAAAAATATATTTCCTCCCACTGACCTTGGTGTATATGCACTGATCTACTTTGTTCTCAATAAATCCGAATGAAGTAACAACACTATGAAACTTGAAATACCACTGTCTAAAAGCTTGCTTAAGGCCATAAATAGACTTTTTCAATCTACAAACAAGGCGACCCGAGTCATCTGCTACAAAACCTTCGAGGCTGCACCATATAAACCTCCTCATCAAGGTCTCCATTTAGAAAAGCAGTCTTAACATCCATCTGGTGTAACTCCATATCGTAATAAGCTACCAACGCCAAGATCACTCTAAAGGAATCTTTAGAAGAAACTGGAGAAAATGTTGCTTCATAATCTATTCCTTCTCTTTGAGTGAAACCCTTAGCTACCAGTCTGGCTTTAAACTTTTCAATCTTTCCTTTGGAATCCCTTTTAGTCTTGAATACCCATTTGCAACCAATAGGTTTACAACCTTCAGGCAATTCAACAAGCTCCCAAATACCATTATGTTTCATAGATTGCATCTCATCTTTCATCGCATCTAACCACAAATTTGATTGAGGACATAAGATGGCATCAGTATAAGTCACGGGATCAACAACACAGCCAATATCATAATCATGCTCTCCTAGGTAGACTAGATAGTCTGGTGGTATAGCTGAACGTCTTTCCCTAGTTGATCTTCTGAGTGGAGCTACTTCAACCTCATTCTGAATTTGAGGGGCTTGAGGAATTTCATCGGGAACTGTCTCAACAACAGGATCATGCGCCACAATAGGCTCGGTTTGTGGCACATGAGGCTCCATAATTGTCTGCATAGGATGAGACAAATGATCCATAATCCCCACCATACTATTATCTTCGATAGCGTGTGAGCAACTACCCTTTTCAGCTACATCAAATTCCAGAAATTTTGCAGTCTGAGATTCCACAATTCTTGTACCTCCATTAGGGTTATAAAACCGATACCCCTTTGAGTGATCTAAGTAAGACATGAAGTAACACCGAGTAGTTTTGGAATCCAGCTTACTCAATGTTGGATTATAGAACTTCACTTCTGCTGGACATCCCCAAACTTTAAGATGATTCAAGCTAGGTTTACGTCCAGTCCACAACTCAAAAGGAGTCATATGAACGTCTGCAATCTCCATAGCAAACAGAAAATCCTCTCTCCATCTCTTAAAATTCGAACCAGCAAGAACCTCAATGGTGACGGAGTTACCATTTACATAAAAAGTGACTGAAAAACAAGCAATGTATATAATTAGCATCATGTGAGCAATGTGTAACTTGACGTACAAGTACACCTCTAGAGAGTTACATGCAAAATCACATAATCACCTTTGGGCAGAATACATGATATGCAATTGTACACTCCCCACATGATAAGGGTTATGAGAATATATTCCAATCTTCGTGAATTCATCACCTTTGGGCATATGAACCATTAGGATCAGTCACTCCTCTACCACACTATCATGTATCCCTCCATGAACTAATACACAATCACCTCCTTTGGGAGTATAACTATGCATTAGATCAGGAGACATTCCAATCAAATATACGAGATCGAAATTTCTCAAACCCAATTAAGTGTGCCACTTTGGCAGTCAACACTCAATTGAATTGTTGCAACTCTCTCATACCCGGGATATAAAATTTACATCTCACATCAACCATACATATGTGATTTTAACTTTAGTGATAGGAGCAGTAAATCACTAAAATCACATCATGCTAATTACATTGCTTTATTCATTAATAAAAATAAAATAAAGTTTATTGTATATTATTAATGAATAACACTCATAAAGTTCATATGATAACATACCTGTATCCCGGCACCTGTATTTTCTAAATCACAGAAAAATACAAGAAAAAAAAAATACGCAGAAAATACACTAAAAAGCCACGTATTAAGGGCCTTGCATGTATTTTCACATCCATAAAATCATCAAACATATAAAATAAATATACCACGAGATAGGAAATCACCGTACGAGTCCAACGCCGCCAGCCATGCGCCAAACGGAGCCTCCACGCGCCTCCACGCGCCGACTGAGTGTGTGGCGCGTGTTCGACGCGCAGGAGGCGCGTGGCAGCGCGTGGGGGTGCGTACGACCTCCTCCAGCGACGCGCCGCCCATGGTTTTCTTTGTCTCGTCGAGCCCAGTCCAAATATATAATTTAATTTAATTTTTATTGAATGAAAAGTCTCGAAAATCGCAAATTAGGGCAAGATCCGCACTAATTATGGCTAATTCGTACAAATTAGGGTAAAATCAATTGCGTTCAAATTCTAAGGTTATGGAGGCTCTGATACCACATGTTGGACGCAAATTGCGCAATCCTAAGATCTCCATAATCAGAACAAGAACGTAATTGAGTAGAAAGATTAACGCGCCTGTTTTGGGATCCATCGAACATAAAGCGGAAGCATGAAAAAGGATTACCCACATATATCAAGGGGATCCACGCATCAAGTCATTCTCCTCTATTGCCCTCCGTATCACTGGCTCAATGAGGCGGCCCCCCTCACGTGCAGCGTTAGGTAAACGCCCCTTAGGTGAGGATACATGTGAGAATTAGGGTTAGAGGAGAGACTTGAGCACTATTTATAGAGTTTCCAACCAGTCCTCTCATTACGAGCCAGCTCAACTCGCCCACACTAGCCAGCCCATATTAGACTAATTAAGAAACCTTCTATCTCACCTTAGACCAACCCTGTTTTACGGTAGCCGTAAAAACAGTAAATTACAATATCAATTAATTTAGTCCACATTAGGAAAAACTCTTACAAGATATTCCTAAATTCGGAAAGACATGAAGTGGTCATTGGCGTTTCTCGGCCTTGCTCTGTGTCTTCTGTCTCGCTCTGTACTGTCGCAGACAGTGATCAAGACTCTCCCAAGATTTCCCGGTGAACTTCCTTTCTATCTTGAAACTGGGTCAGCGAAACATCAACTCTCTCTCTCACACACACAGATCTTTTCTCTTTATCTTTTCTTGCTGAGATTTCATGTTTTTAACTGTCGGCTTGCTTTTGGTGGTGATTAGGTACGTTGGGGTGGGCGATTTGGAAGATGTGCAGATGTTCTACTACTTCGTCAAGTCGGAGAGGAGTCCAAAAGATGATCCTCTGGTGCTCTGGATCACCGAAGGCCCCAGTTGCTCCACTCTCTCTGCAATTCTGTACGAGATTGGTAAGTCTAAACGTACACTGACCATGTAGTGTACTGTTAGTGTTATGGGGGAAAAAATGAATCTTGAGTTCCATTTCTGAAAAATATTTCCTAGAAAATTGATTTTTAGGAAAATAAAATATTTTCCATTGGGCTGAAACATAAAAATGAACTAAATTTTTTTTCACTGTTTGATATGTAAAATTTGATTTGATTTCTTGGAAATAATTACCAAAAAAATTGAATTTCTTAATTTTATTTTTTTTCTTTTTTCTTCGTCACCAACCTTACCCTCCAACGCCCCATCCGAATCTAGTGTGACTCCCACCCACGGCACCCACTTGGCCGACCTTGCCATGGAGCCGCCCTTGCCCTCCCTCTTGTGACCGCACCCTTGCAGCGACTGCGTCGGTGAGTGCGTGGATTCACCGTCCAGGATTCTGCAGATCACGAGAGATTCGGAGGAGAAATGCGATTTCCTCGTGAGGATTGAGGGCATCTTGAGCTCGAGTATTGCTGGCCTTTGGCGAGGTCGAGCTCACCCGACGCTGGCGAGTGAAGATGAAAAGAAAAGAAGGCGAGGGAGTCATCTATGTAGAGGGGCGTGACAGAGAGAAACATAGGGAAGAGATTGGTGGGGCAGTTGGATTTCACACGGGGCGGAGGCAATAGGGAGAGAAGACGAAGATGGTGCGAACCGAGTGAGAAGCATTGTCAAAATGAGGAAATCATTTTCCCTGCCTTAGAAGGTGTTTTTTTTTTTTTTTTTTTTTTTAGTGATTGAAAATATTTTCCTGAATTAGTTTATTTACTGCATTTCATACCAAGAATTTGGAAATTCTTTTTGTTTTGTTTCAATTTTTTCTTTCCTTTATTTTGTTTCATTTTTAGTTAAGTAATATGAAAGTGAATGCAACAATAAAAATCCTCATTTGTCAATAGCAACGATCTATAGAAGATGAACTGTAAATTAAAAAATAATAATAATAAAAAGTTCAAAACACATGGCCATGATCCATTAGTTCCCGATTTGTTTTTACTTGGGAACGAGGAACCGAACTGTTTCCTATGACCGGTTCGGTCCGATTTTCAATTTAACCTTGAACTGTTGCTCACCTTTAGTTCGGACAAAGGTTACTTAGGGTGCGCATGGAAACACTTGTTTCTTTTTTGTTCCTGGGAACAGAAACAAAAAAAAAGTGTTTGTTCCGGGGAACGTTTCAACAAAAGAACGCGTTTGGTAAGTGTAAAAAAAAACTGTTCTTGGAATAAAAAAGAACAGAAACATGTTTGGTAACTGCAGTCAATTTCTGTTCCTAGAATAGAAAAAGAACAGAAACACGTTTGGTAAACGACAAAAAGAATTCTGTTTTATTTTTTATTTTTAAATTTTTTTTTAATAAAGTTTAAAATTGATATTGAATTCTAATTATTATGAAATGCTCATTAATTTTATTTTGTTCATGGTTAGTGAAGACAAACATTTTTAGCATGATCATATAGCATATTTCGTAGAAAATGAGGAGAGAACCAAACGAAGAAGGACGGCCAAGTGTCGAGCGCGATCGAGACAGATGGGGTGGTCGGACGGAACCTTACCCAGAAAGCGTCAACACTTCTAGAGATAACTTCGACTTTTGCTTCCCACAACAGACAACAGAAAACTACAAGAACCAAGACGAATACTAGTAAACTCCAGGAGTTGTTATAAGGACAACACTTTTAAGCCTTCGTTACCGTTCAAAGTCACCTGCTACAAAGCACAACCCACCTAAATTTTTCAATGGACAATCTTCTGCAGGCACGCGAGGTTTTGCTACACGAACCAAGATGAAGAATTCCATCACTTACCGAGAGGGTATCCACCCAGAGCCGAGAGACGAACCCCAAGCCAAGAGCAGATTCGATGCTGATCACTTGCTTCGCCACCATGCTCGATCGCCTCATCACCTGTCGCCCACCCCTCGCCCTCAATTTACTCTCCGATTCCTCTTCGCTCCTCAACGCGACGCCGGCATCGCCGCCGTCGCCGCTTAGGAGCACCTCCTCCTCTTCCACACCGGACCGCGCCGGCTTTTCGGCACCCAAGTTTTCGCCTTCCGCCGCATCACTCCCGCTGCTCCCACTTCCCTCCCTCGATCCCGCGCCGCTGCCTCGGTCCGTCTCCGAGCTGCGCCGCCGCATCACTGGAGCTGCTGCTCGAGCGAAGGGGGAGCTCGAGCAGCTGCAGCTCGAGCGAGCGTTGCTCCCCTTCGGGGCGCGCAGATGCAGGCGAGCAACGCTTGCTCGAGGCTCGAGCGAGCCGTCCAGATCTGTCGCGCCGGGGGAGCAACGCCGACCGGAGAAGGAGCGCCGAAGGGGAGCAACGCCGACCGGAGGAGGAGCGCCGAAGGGGGAGCAACGCTTACCGGAGAAGGAGGAGCACCGGAAACGTACCTGGAGTCGCCGGAGTGAGGAGTCGCCGGAGAGTCAGCCAAGTGGGAGCCGCCGGACAGATGGGAGAGACGCCGGAAAAGGAAGAACGAAGCTTCAGCGGACGAGAGGAGCGACGAGTACGCACGAAGGAGAAGAGCCTTTGTTCCGATTTTGTTTCTTTGTTCTTTTGGTTTTTGTTCTTTTGTGCCTTCCAAGAAGTGTTTCTTTTCAAAAGAAACAACTTTTTTATGTTTCTTTTTTCTGTTCTTATTTCGTTCCAGAAACAAAAAAACAAAAAAGGAACAGAAACGCAACCAAACGCGTTTCTGTTCCTTTTTTGTTCCCGAGAACACTTTCCGTACAGAAGTGTGCTGGAAACACTTTTTTGGAGTGTTTCCATGCACGCCCTTAGTGTCTGGTTGCATTCAGGTCCATCCACGTTCAACTACAAGAATTTAACTCCGAGCAGACCGACTCTGAAAGTGCATGAATACTCATGGACAAAGGTAACAAGAATTTGATTCTTTCCCCTGCTGTGACTTTGGTTGCATCGCCCCGATCATTTAATTGGCAAATTTGCAGGTTGCAAACATCATATTCGTAGATGAGCCTGTCGGAGCTGGGTTCTCTTACGCGAATAATTAGGAAAGCTACAATGTGAATGACAATATTTCGGCCACGGATACTTATGAGTTTCTTAGGAAGGTAAAGTGAAAAAAAAGTTGAGAAATTTTCTATTTTCAAGATATATATTTATATATTTCACTGTAACTATATTAGGCCCAAGACATTATAATTTAGTTTAATTTTACTCTGATTTTTCTGTCGCTTGAGGTGTGATTCAGTGGCTCACGTTGCATCCTGAGTTTCTGAGCAACCCACTCTACATCGGTGGTGATTCTTATGGCGGCTTCATCAATCCGATTGTCACTCTGAAAGTTGCTGAAGGTATGCTTATTTATTCATTTATTTATCTTCATTTAAATACCATTCACCAAGGATTTTTCTTTTTATTAATGCCGTTGATGTACGATTAACAATTCGTGTTTGTATTGACAAATTCATGTCACTACAGAAATATGTCAACGTGAGTATGTGATGTCTTTATTAAAAACGAGAAAAAAAAAATGTCTCGAATTGTGTCAATTTAGATTTTATTTTTTTTGGGTCGAAGGAAAGAGCTTTCATTATTGAATTGCTGAGGAAGCATAAATTGGTCTAGAATTAGATCATAATGAAACTTAAAGTGAGCGAGGGGGCTTAGACAGCCGATTATCAGGGAGTAGGTTTCTTCGATGGGTTTTAACTATCTAATCCACAGTCTGGTTTGCTTCATGGGGTTCATAAGTTATTGAAACTCCTCTTAGCCGGGCCAGAAATTGCTCGCAACCTTCTATGATAGACTTTCGCTTGATATGAGCTCTACAGCTGATAAGCTATCAGTGACTACATCAACTTGCTGCTTCGAAGACTTCAGTTTAGAATTAAGTACTGTTCAGTCGAGATGGGTTCGGATTCCTTTTCTTTTAACAAATTCGTGTTGAGAATCATCAGCCCTACGTCAATCTATAGGACGTGCACATGAATCATTCTCTTCTCAATAATCCATGCATATTAAGATGTGAAAGGGAAACAAAAACTAGGATTTGGTCTACTACATCAAATTGAGGTACCAAAGAAATCAGCTTGAGAATAGTTTGTTTCTTTAATATTAACCAGTTTATCTCATTTTTTCCATCCTTCCAATTTTTTTCTAGAATAAAACTTCTCTTGCTCACATAACAAACAAAATGATTAGGTTTGTTCAATTCTATGTAAAAATATAAGTTAATTTATAAAGTTCACATGAATATAAGTATAACAAATATGAAAACTCGGCTGTCATCCAATTAATTATCACAAGAACAACTTCCTTTACCAAACCTTATAAATTTTTGTTTCCTGGAAAACAACAATCTATGACTGTAGTCGAATATTATAACCTGTTGCAGGAATTGAAGCGGGCCTTGAGCCAATAATGAATCTGAAGGTAAATATCATCAACCATACTAAATACCATGTTTCTTATATCCATTTTTCCATCGAAAATGCCAACATTTATCAGTCGAACTCGATTTAGGGGTACTTGCTTGGAGACCCTGTAACAAATTTGCAAAGGGACGAGAATTCAAGGGTCCGAGTTGCTTATTTGAAGGCTCTTATATCTGAAGAGTTGTACAAGGTAACAATTCCAACATATCTATGGTATTATTATTATTTTTTCGATATGTTTTGTCAAATGATTGGTTTTTAGAAGCTATGCCAAATCGTAGTAAAAAGCTTCGGAATTCTCATTGGCTCTTCCCGAAAATTGGTTTCTCTGACAGTCGGCGGACAAAAATTGTAATGGCGATTTCATAAACGTGAATGAAAGCAATGCTGCTTGCGTCGATGACCTCAAAATCGTGACTATGGTTAGCGGGCATTCAATTTATTTATTTATTTTTAAATATGGATCATATAATTTCCTGTTGAGAATTTCGCGTATTAAACCTTTGCTTTTATTTAAATTGACTTTAGTGCCTGGAGAAATTAGACATAGCAAACATATTAGAACCAAATTGCTTATATTCGACTCCAAAATCGACGGTGGATGGTACGTGGGACCCGAGCTTACTCAATCGAGACCCTACATTTCTTGCCTCACCGCAGCTTCCTGGGGTCTGGTGCCGGGTAAGTATAAGAAATGTTTTGTTTTTCTATTTCATTTTGCAGGTGAATAATACACTTTTATCGTGACCTTACTAAACAAAACAAAATAAGAAAACTTAGACTAATGCACCTAATAATTGAGACTTTGACATTCAATACTCATGTATAGAATAATTTATATCACAAGGGCATTAATTTAATCTTTGACTTCATCGTGATATTATTGTATTGTCGTTCATTTTCTATCACATTATCGTAACTAAATGATAAGCGTCTCTTAATAATTTTGATATTCAATATCAGAAGAACATAAAACAAGTTTAAACATACGGCAATTGAATTGGAAATAACTGCTGATCCCGGAATTTAATTATTCATTTTTTTTTTAGATTCAATTTGCAGGTATATCAGATTCGCCTTTCAAAATTCAATGGGTGTTTTTTTTTTTTCCATGTAGGTCTATAACTACATGCTTTCCTATACTTGGGCTAACGATAGAGCCGTTCAAGAGGCTCTTCACGTCCGACCGGTATGTAATTGCCGATACTACAACGAAATGCAATTGAATATGCAAAGTAATAGAATTTCCTCCTAATTAAATTGTTAATTTCTGTTTATTTTCATCTTGTTTTGGGTAAAAAATGATATGCCAGGGAACAATTAGGAAGTGGGCAAGGTGCAACGAGAGTTTATCTTACGAATACAGTATTAGAGAAGTGGTTGACTATCACAAAGAGCTCTTGAAAAGGGGATATAGAGCACTTATTTATAGGTAATTAAATTAACCAATTTCCTTCTTCTTGGCTATTACCCAATTTACTTAAACTTTCTCGAAATGTAGTGGTGACCATGACATGACCATCCCGTATGTGGGAACACTCGCATGGATTGAGACTTTGAATTTAACGGTATCTGAAGATTGGCAAGCGTGGTTCGTCGATGGACAAGTTGCAGGGTCGGTTTCAATAATAACCCTTTTCTTAGTCTTTACATTTTGTTTCATAGGTTGATGAAAAGAATCACTCTTAATATATGATGTCTACGTTTTCATTGGGTTTTTTATTAGATACACTACAGTATACTCTAACGGAGAAGCCTATCTTACATATGCAACCGTCAAGGCAAGCGCAATGACCTCCTTCTTTTAATATTTATTTTAAGGATCATAGTTTTCACAGTTTCAAAGTTGCTAATTATTTGTGAGAACATCATTAAACTGTCCACTCGTTTTGCACAGGGAGGAGGACACACAGCTCCAGAGTACAAGCCCAAAGAATGTTTTGCCATGATTGATAGGTGGTTTGCTTATTATTACCTCTAATCTGGTGGAGATCGAGATGAATGCTATCATTGCCAAAGCCAAGTGTCCTTAATTTGCATGAATATTATGCAATTCGAATTTGTGTTTTGGTGTATCTAACCCGCGTCGATGTTCAAATAAATAACCTTCTCTCATCTCTATAAATCCCGTATCCGGCTCAGGGATTTAATTTTTTAACCCTTAATGTGTTTTTATTGCATAAACTTTGTTTATGAGTGGTAAAACGGCACTTGACGAGTAACTGAATAAGTGTACTTCAAAATTCTCCAATGTACCGACATATCTCGTATTATGTGCAATGAATGCTTTGAAAGTCGAAGTATTCCATTTGGAATATGTTTGACAGGAGCCGACAATGCTTCTTGTCAAGATGATCCATAATACAAAATAGGGAAAGCACCGCTCCCGCATGCACCTCATCAATCATTGGGCGACGGATCGGGATACACCGAGGCTTGCAGGGAGCAAATGCTTTGGGAGCACCTAATATATGTTCCAAAAGTTCTCTTTCTAATCTAGGATAAACGCACAGCATTGTACCAAATAATTAATGTAGATCAGTGGAAGCGCGAAGTTGTCTTGTTTGGCTTAATTTCCTTTTCGGGAGCTAATGTCAAAGCTTCAATCCTGAGAACGCACCGACGTAGCCGGCACGTTCTAGCTCATCGCACTCCACGAGTGACCATAAATGTTGCACATGTCTCGATTCGTTATTCACGGTGCGAAATGCAATTTTAAATGGACGAATCTCGTCTCGACATGACATGAGTCCATTAAGTGGCGCCCGAGCCAAGTCAACGTTGTAATATCGCACGTCACATGCCCGCCGCAAAGCACGACTTTCTGCGGAATGCTGAATTCGGATTCCTGCTTCATCCCGTGGTCACCATTCGCATGGTGCAGACCGGAGTCTTCGACTTATATATGATGGCCATGCATGATGAGCGAAATCGTCGCAAAGAGTCGCGGAAGGAGCGTGAATGGAAAGGCAGCTCCACTAGCACCTAAGGAAATCTCCCTTCATTCTCCAGAAAGTATGAAGTCGTGGGCGCTTCGTTGTCTTGCTCTGTCTTCTCTTCCGACCTGGACTCCCCCAGACGGTGGTCAAGTCTCTTCCCGGATTGCCCGGCGACCTCCCTTTCTATCTCGAAACCGGGTCGGTGAAACCCCCGCTGTCTCTCGCTGTCTCTAAATGCAGTCGTAAGATTAGTCAACACGCCGGGTTGGTGTTCCGACCAGGATGCGCAGATCATGTGTGTTTGGATCTTTGCATGTCGTTGCTGATTCTTTTCCTTCTCTTTTCAGATACATCGGAGTCGGGGAGCTGGAAGATGTTCAGCTGTTTTATTACTTCGTCGAGTCGGAGAGGAGCCCGGAAGACGACCCTTTGGTGCTGTGGCTGACCGGCGGCCCCGGTTGCTCCGCTCTCTCCGGTCTGTTGTACGAGATCGGTAAGTCCCCTTTTATATCTTCTGATACTTGGGACAGGGATCGAGTAAAGACCGAAATCGTTCTCTGAGAGCAAAATGTTCTTCTATTTTTATTTTTTATGCGGGAATAATTTGATACCACATATTGATTATTTAGTGTATAAAATATCAGCAGTTTGGCAATGAGCCCGGTTATTGAGAAAGACATTTTATTCCTTGAAAATCAAGTACAATACTTGCAACTCTTTTATGTGAATCTTGCAACCTAAATCACCATGAAGGAAAGCATTCTTCCTATCCATCTTAGAGCTTCATAACTCACTCACATATCATGATTTTTATCTATTAAACTGGAATCTCATCATAGTATAGCCTATTGTCTAAATAAATCCTTGAGCCATCCATCGAGTCTTATATTGCTCAATCAAACCAATTAGGTAAATTCTTTATCTTGTGAAGTCATTTATAGGGAAAAGTGTCCAAAAAGTCCTAAACTTATTACACTTTTGTTAATTTAGTCATAAACATTTCAATTTTACAAATTGAGTCCTCAACATTTTCACTTTTTGTCAATTTAGTCTATCCGGCTAATTTTAGCCAAAATTCACTAATGTGGGCGCTGACCCTAACATGAACAAATTTTGTTAATATTTTTTTCAAACTTTTCTTTTTTCATCTCCTTTTTTTTCCCCTCTATTTCTTCTGCTGATCACTAGACTCTGGCATGTTGCTAGAGGCTACAACCGATGAGCTCACCCTCGCTAGGTTCTAGCGAGGGACAACCTCACTGGCCTAGGGCGAGGCTTGCCCTCATAAGATATGACGAAGGCAAGCCTTGCTTGTGGCCTATGAGGTCACCCCTCACTTGCTTTGGGCAAGGCTAAACCATGCCCTCGATGGCCTTTGACAAGGCCAACCCTCTCTGGCCTTTGGGAAGGCTCGACCTCATTGGATTTGGCAAAGGTGAGCCTCACCTTAGGTCGGCCCTCGCTAGCTATCACTAGAGGCTAGGCAACTAATAGAGGGAAAAAACAAAAGAAAAAAAAAGAAAAATGAAAGAAAAAAAGAAATTAAAAGTATAAAATAATAATTAAAAAATTCGAAAAAAGTTAACAAATTTTTAAACTTGGTTTGCGTGAACACTAGTCATACCACGTAAGATGTCCAATGTTGATGTCAACGAATTCTAGCCAAAATTAGCCGGATGAACACAATTGGTAAAACGTGAAAAGGTTTAGGACTCAATTGATAAAATTGAAAAATTTAGGACTAAATTGGTAAAAGTGTAATAATTTTAGAACTTTTTGGACAATTTTTCTCTCATTTACGAGATAAGGGTTCGAGGCCTCTTGGCTTCAATACAAATCTCACGTCCTGTCCTACTTTAGGACTTGCTTCTCTACTTCAATTGCCTTCTTTCGTTCTTCCTTGGCCAGATCATGCCCCATATTCGGATAGTTCTCAATCAATTCGACATTAGTGGATATAGATTTGATTTCCTTTTTCGAATTGATCTGCTAGGGATTACCAGAGAAACTTCTTCTATCTAATGATTTCACCTCTCTTCTTCGCGAGTCTATCTATTTACTCTTGTTCTCACAAGCTTGTTGGTCTCGGCTTCGAGGTCCTTTTTTCCAATGAGAATATGATATAAATAGTTCATGAACTTTAATTTAATATACAATATGATCGCTAAACTTTTAATTTGTTCAATGTAGTCCCTAAACTTTACAATGTGATCCTTAAACTTTAAACCAATAAAAATGTGATCCATGAACTTTTGATTTATTCAATGTGATCTCTAAATTTTACCTTAATGTATAATGTGGTCCCTGAACTATTAATTTTTTTTTTTAATGTGATCTCTGAATTTTTTATACAAGTTTAATTGAGTCTCTGAATTATATGAAGACCTTTAATGCTATCATGCCATTAATTCAAGTTAAGGAACAACACTGAATATCTTCATATAGTTTAGGAAGTAAACTGAGTATGCATCAAAATTTCATGGACCACATTAAACAAATTAAAAGTTTAGGGCTCATATTGCACGTTAAGTTAAAGTTTAGATATCGCATTTGTACAAATAAAGAGTTAAGGGAACACATTGCACATTGGCCTAAACTTTAGAGACCATTTATGTCATTTTGCCTTCTCCAATGGATCTAGCGGTGCATCTTCTTCCGTTGATTTGGTACCTCATCTTCATTGATGATGATGATAGAGAAAATTACCTGCTGAAGGGGAACTATCTGTTCAGCTAGTTGAGCTCAGCCATTTCCTAGGACTTAAATGGATAGAAGAAAATACAGTCTTTTTTCTAATAAACTAAGATATTGTTGTCCACATGATTAAACTTTAGTTTGATTTTGTTTGGAATGGAGAGCGGATCATATTAATATATTTGGCAAATTCTAATTACCATCAATTATTTTTCTATTGAACAAATTTAGTACCCCTCCTTTACTTACTAAATTAAGTGTTTTTATTTATACATAATTGGATTATTTAAGTCAATTCTGTTTAAGGTCATCAAATCAGTTTAATCCCATTAAGTGATGATTTCATTTTTCGAACACTTAGATAGGGTTCTCAAACTAGGGTTCTCAAACTGGCCCTTAGTCATAATAAGGTAAGTTGTATCTGAGAAATACATTATGTAATTATCTCGATAATAGTACATATTTTGCAAGGAGCCGATTACAGCCTATACAGTTTAGGTATTGCTCTTTGAAGAAATGTGCATGTCGATAGATTTGGAAATTTATGAATTCTAATACGTGAAACGTGGCATATTTATTACATTGAATGCAGGTCCATTTACAATTGATTACGGAAATTCTACCAGATGGAAACCAACTCTAAGATTGAATCCATTTTCATGGACAAAGGTAATAAGAATTGATTTTTTTTTCCTTTTTGGGCTATGATTAGCTTTACTAAAAAAATTGAAGAATTTGCATTCACACAGGTGGCAAATATTATATTCTTAGATCAACCAGTTGGAACTGGATTCTCCTACTCAAATAATTGGGAAAGCTACAACATAAACGACAACGTTTCGGCCGCCAAAACTTATGAATTTCTCAGGAAGGTATATACAAAGAAAAAGGGAAAACAACCGATTCAATCGTAAATCTATTGTACAGATGCCAATTCAGTACTACAATTTTCAATTTTACTAATACAGCTTTAAAAATTTGTGTGAAATTCCAATGTAGTGATTTCGGCCAATTACCACCTTAAATCGTTGAACTAGTGATCCACGTAAGATGTCGTTCCGAGTAATGTTGTCCATGTCAGTGTGCCACCTTGGACAGCTGACAATTATTAGATGCCTTGTTTGCAATTTCCGACAATGATTGGCATAAAGGATCATATTGAAACTTCGAACAAAAATTTAGGATTATATTGGCAAAATTAAAAGTTTGAGATTAATTGGCATGTGTATAATTAATTTACGACTGATTTGGTAATTATCCCGAAACAAGAATCTTCATTTAAATGAGAGCCTCTAGATAATTAAAGTCCATAATTTCTTTTTATCTTTTGCCTATGTTGCCTGTGCTGTGATTTATTGGCTTAAGCTCCATCCTGAGTTTCTGAGCAACCCACTCTACATTGCTGGGGATTCTTACTCGGGTATCATTGTTCCCATGGTCACTCTGCAAGTCGCTGAAGGTATGGCTAATTTATTCTTTTTCTTCATTCTGTTTGCTCATCAATAAGCATTTATACATGTGGTTCTTCGCATCAGTACATATTCTGAAAATTTTGTAATTAAAAAACTCAAAGTTCGTGCATCCCAAAACTAAATGAAAAGTAAAAAATAAAAACCGAGTTAGACACGCCATAACAAAGTTGGGAATTGCCGTTGATTGATTGTGTTCTTCCTCTTCTTGTTGTTGTTTTTGCCTCCTAGTGACCGTTTGCCTCTTTTTTTTGTGGTACCATGGCACCCCTACACTCTCTTGACTCCTTTGTCTTTTGAGTGTTTGTTTTGTTGGTGCCGGGCTTCCTCTCCTTGTATATTCATTTGGTAAAATCTATATTATACTTACCTTTACCAAAAAAAAAAAAAAAAAAACATTCACACATTACGATAGGAAATTAACAGGTGCTCGTGTGAGATATGAAAGATCGTATTATCATTGCCCCTCACACTTTTTCCGCTCCAAATATCGTTGCAGACACCCTCTACCATTTTGAAGAGACAATATTAAACTAAAAAAAAAAAAATTCATTAGGATTGTAAGGAAATTCCTCTTATTAACAATCGTATTTTAACTAAAAGACAATATTATCAGTGCCACCTCTAAGAAAGCCGCTTCTTCCCCACTCTCTCAAATTTCTTTTTCATGGTTGTACTTCTTCTGAAGTTATTCTCCATTCTCCAAAAGTTTAATTACTTATTGTAATCTGCAAGTGTCAAATACACAAAGGAGTAAAGAAAGGTTAGTTATATTTGCACATTGTTTACTTTATTTTTCCGATATCTCTTCTTGATCGTGATTTTTTTTTTTTTTTACTTTGATTTCTAGTACAAAATTATGAGAATTTGCTCAAAGATTCAATATTGAGGATGATGTATACATTTTTCATTTTCAACTCGAATATAATATTCCATGTAGCTATGTTTTAGGGAGCTTTTTCTTTTCAATTTTCTTGATAATAATAGATGTTTAAATTTATTAATGTAATCATCTATGTTGTACTGTTCATCTTTCTTTAGAAAATATGTATTAGCAAATGGTGTAGTGGTGACATGATAAATAAATCAAAGTTGGACTTTTAGATTCACCGAATAAGATGAAAGTTAAGCAATTAGAATATATAGATCTTTACGTAATGACATATATTAAAGTTCGAATTAAACCAAATGCATTCATTTTAACTAGTACATGATTCTCTTCACTTGTAATTGTGCTCAAGAACTATTTTCTAGTACAAAATAATGGCTATCTACCAAATAAACAATTTTATTCCAAAAAAGGTTGCCATTTTTTTTCCTAAATGGAAAAAAAAAATCAAAAAGGGGAAAAAAAAGAACTAAGCTTAAATCAATGCTTGCCATATTTGACCTTAGCCTTCGTTGCGCAAGTAGATTGTAAGTAAAATTTTGAACTTCCAACAACATTTTAAAGTGGGACTGTAAGGATTAATGTGGCAAATTAAAGGTAGTTAGGGGTGCCTGTAACCATCTTTGGAGTAAAAAAAGCGATAGTCTATCATTTCAATAATATGATTTTTTTTTTCTTTTCATCTTCTATGTCTTTAGAAAGTAGCAATCCTCGAAGCCTACTAGAGCCCTGACTTATCTATATGGGGGTTATCCGAACCTTTTTGTTAAACTAATCTTTAAGACAATGATATCACAAATATCATAACTTTTATAGTGCTCACTTGAGTATCATTTTTTTTTTCAATCATTTAAGTGACATAATTTCTTAAAAAAGAAAAAAAAAACATTTATTTAAATGTGATAACTTTCAATCAATCACTTAAGTGTAAAAAAAAAAAAAAATTCTAAAAATGTTGACCCAAGTGTTAGAATTTAACATGGCATAGCACTTATGGTGAATGTTCTTGAAAAATTATGGCACTCAAGTAATCGATTAAAAGTTATATTGCATTTGATCAGAAAAAAAGATTTATAGTACTCAAATAAGTGATGTACATAAGTTATGTGTCTCGAAAAGAAGAAGAAGTTATAACACTTAAGCAAGCACCGTATAAAAATTATGACACTTGATGTGTTATTTTCCCATTAATCTATATTAATACATGTAAACTGGCGTGTCCATGTACATCAAATAAAGCTTTGTCTCATAGTTATGACAAATGCCATACATTCACTTAACAATTCGGTCAAAAGGTTTTTTTTTTTTTTTTTGGGGTCTGTAATTTTCGTAATGGAATAATCCTTTAAGTCTTCATCTCTCAAGTTATGCATTATAGATGTGAAAGGAAAACCAGAAAACAATGCAACATAGTCTATCGACTACCGACACTGAACTAGGGTTTAAAAAAATAAATTCAAGATTATGTCGAAGGAGTTATTCTTTAATTTCTTTGTTTCTGGTTATATTTCTTGATTTTTAAACACGGCTTATGTTTAAGAGTGATTATTATTTACGTGACTTTGCAAGAAAATAAATTGAATAACCGATTAAAATTAGGTAGCGACATGCCTACTAATCAATTTGTTCTTTTTTTTTTTTTTTGAAAAGAAAAATCGTGACCTTGCCTACCCACCTGCAATCCTCTCACCACCATAATTGGAATTAGGTAGAGATTACTATTTCACAATTACTCGCTGGCATGTTTTAATCTTGGTCCATCATCATGATTTCTGCCAGCAAACAAAGCAGGTTTGAAGCCTAGAATGAATCTTGAGGTAATTATCACTGTCATCACATTTATGCACCGTTCCTAAGTCTGCATTTTATTTTCAAAGTAATGAGACTCATCGACCGAATTTGATTCAGGGCTACGTGCTTGGCAACCCTCTTACAAATGTGCACAATGACTACAACTCAAGAGTCTCATTTGCTCATTTGAAGGCTCTTATATCTGAACAGCTATATGAGGTAACGGCTTTTATCGCGCCCATAGTGTATCATGTGAAAAAAAGTTCACGGTCTTCTTCATCGCACAGTTTGTGAAAAAGATTAATTCAAATGTATATCAAATGTATTACATGTTAGGAAAATATGACTTCGAATTTGGTAGAACAATGAAAACGGATTTTTAGAGTATTCAAGTCGGACTTTGTAACGTGATATCACTTTCTTTTTAAGGATTTATTTGCTCCACAACGTTTCTAATGGTCATTGGCAAATATCTTCAAGGATACAACAAAGTCTCAAAATGAAAATACTAAATAACAATTCTAGTATTTCTCTAGAGTCTTTTTAAGAAACAACTAAAATGATGGTTGTAGTTTTCAGAAAGAATGCTCGAAAATATAAAAAATGATCACTCACGTTTTTTTGAAAACTGAAATGTATACATATAAAACACTTTTAAAACACAGGCAACTCTTTGTGAAAAATTGCAAAAAATAAAATAACAAAGGGGTTAGTGCTAACTAAACCGCTAAGTGCTCCAAAATCACAACATTATTCACGCACCCGCACGCAGGTATGGTGAGATCTAACCTCACCCAATTATTTCTTCAGGTAAATAAAGGAAACTCCACACTTATTAATTGCCCGCTTCCTCCCACTTTTCCTATGTGGGATAAGGAAAATGCACTTAATTTGTTTTTACAAACAAGCTTCCAACATTACATGCATAATATGTATTGTTAATTTCGAATAAAAAAGCGAGAAAATAAAAGGCTATAAATGTGTGTTTCGGGAATTTTTTTTTTCCACATTGATTCTCTTCCCATTAGTCGCTTATTTTTCTCTGATAAGTCTGACCCAAAAATTAATGTCAGCTTTTTTTCGTGCATTTTCAGTCGGCTAACGCTGATTGCAATGGCGACTACATAAACGTCAACAAAAATAACGTTAATTGTGTCAATGACCTTAAAGTTGTGACCGAGGTGGGTGAGCGTTCATTTTGTTTTCTTTTCTCCTATCTATTTTTGTTTTTTCTTCTTTTTTCCCGTTTCTGGTCTTTTAATAATATTATTTTCTTTTTTTTTTTACCTTACCAAAAAAATATTATTATTTTCTTTTTCTAAATTTCATGTGTTGAATCTTGACTTCTGTTAATTTTAGTGCCTGGAGAACTTATATATGGCCAACATATTGGAACCCAATTGCGCGAATGCGACTCCGAAATCGAAGATGGCTGACGTGTGGAACTCCAGCTTAATAGATGAAGACCGTCGACTTCTCCTTTTCCCTCGCTGGAATCTCCCCGGGTTTGGTGCCGGGTCAGTAACAATTTTTTTTTATTTTAATTTTCAACTTTTTACCACATTTTTTACAGTAAAAGATACTAATCAGCTCCAGAACGGAATTTTAACTTTTAACTCTTGCTTTATTAAAATCTTTATTGCGTGTGCACTTCGACTATTTTATAATCGAAACACTTGAAACTTTCACGACGTATAAATGATGACACCTTGAATCCCATACAATTTTGTCATAATTTTTTAAAAGTTAAAATAATATTTTAAATTTTGATAAGAAAATAAAAGGATTTTTTTTTTTTTTTTTGGCTTAGCGAAAACAAACATGGACTTCATTAATTAGATCTTTCTTTTTCCCTGTAGAGTTATAACTATTTGTACTCCTATGCTTGGGCTAGCGATAAAATGGTTCAAGATGCTCTTCATATCCGAGAGGTACGTAATTGGTAATATTAATTACGTAAAGTCTCTTTTTAATCATTTTGCTTTTTTATAAGGTAAAAGTCACGGAAAACTCTAAACTATATCTACAATGACCTATCTACTTCAATCTTCTTTTTTATGATATCAAAAGACATATGTAATCAAAACATGTACTTATGTGATACATTAACTCCAATTATTATATTTTTTGACAAAACAGTCATAGTTATATGACACATGTATCCTAAACTTTTTTTTATGACACTAAAAATCTAAAACTTATACTTAGCTATACATTTATCATATGTTAAGATTTTTTTTTTCCTTTTTTTGCTTGCCTCCTTTGTCTTCACCGCTGTTGTCACTGTCCTTACCATTGTCATTGCAACCATCCTCACTATCACCAAACTAAGGAAGAAAATGAAAGAGGAAGTTTAAAAGAAAATGAGAAAAGCAAAACATACAATATGTTGACATATTTTTGTTATGAGCGCCACATCAGCGTCGTTTGCTATATGTCGTTCATGTAGGTAGTCATATAAGTTTTTTAACAAAATTATGATAAAGAATAAGTCTCACAATGATACAAGTTTGGTTTAAGTGTATCATATAAATACAAGTTTATGATTTTTTGTGTCATAGAAAGAAAGTTTGGGTAAATGTATCACACAAATACAAGTTTGGAGTTTAAAATGTCACAAAAAAAAATTAGGGTACACGTGTCATGGGGTATACTTTTTTTGGGTATATTTATATATTCTTACTATGTTTTATGACGCGTTCAATTATAAACCAGGGGACAATTGAGAAGTGGGTAAGGTGCAATGAGACTTTATCTTACACACACACTGTCAAAGAAGTCATAGACATACACAAAGAGCTCATAAAAAGGGGAGTTCGGGCGCTTATTTATAGGTAATTAAGCACCTCTTTGCAATATGATTTATGGCTCATAGTCGAGCTACTTCACTTAATTTACTTTCTTAACATGTAGTGGTGATCATGACATGGTCATCCCGTATGTGGGAACTCAAGCCTGGATTGATACATTGAATTTGACGATTTATCAAGACTGGCATCCGTGGTTCGTTGATGGACAAGTTGCCGGGTTTGATTTCAAGAACATCCTTCTAGTTATTATGTATTTCAATCTCTGACAAATTGTCTTGACACCCTCGTATTTATGCCGATTTTATCGAATGAGGTTCCTACCTTTTCGATAATCAATGAAAGTATAAGTCTCTCAAATGTTTGTGCTTATTTTGGCCTCTTTCTTGTAGGTATGCTACGCTATATTCTTACTTACCATCCCTTCTAACATACGCAACCGTCAAGGTAAGGAGATTCATAGCCAAAAATTTCTCTTTTACAAACTCTTTTCTCTTCTCTTTTTCCCATTTTCATATGCGAATTTCTTTCCAATTGTATTATTAGCACTCTTGAGTCATACATTTTAAGAGTGGTATGAACTCCTTTGTGCAGGGAGGGGGGCACACAGCTCCTGAATACAAGCCCAGAGAATGTTTTGCGATGATCAATCGGTGGTTCGACTATTACTACATTTAATTTGCAGTTGTAGCTCCTCCAGCATTTAAGCTTGTGACATCTCGAAATGTTTTTCTTGCATGAATGTTGTTAACGATAGTGGTAATACCGCGCTTGATCAGTAAACAATTAAACATACTTTACATTTTTCAATGCACCGACTTGTCTGTGCGATAAATGCCTTGAAAGTCGAACCATTCCATGTGGAGTAAGTTTGATATGGGCCCCGGGGCACTTACAGTTGACACGATCCACATTATGTACTTGGGAGCATCACTCCCATATGCACCTCCTCAGTCATTGAATGATGGAAGGAAACGCACCCTGTATGATTCAACGATAGTACATTTTAGGCCAACGATTGCAAGGGGATGCAAATGCTTTGGGACAAACTAATTTGTGTTCTAACGTTGCATGTCTAACCTTAGATTAATATAAGGCATTGTACCAAAAAATGGATGAGGATATTAGAAACACACGGTTGTCTTATTTAGCTCAAAAGTTAAAACAACTACCTAATATCCGGTGTTGCTTTGATTGCTACTTTAATGTCTTTTTCTGGAGCTAATGTCGAAGCTCCAGTCCTCATTTTCCCTCGTTCAAACTTGGTTTGGTGTACCTCCCTTTCAACGGTGATAATGGGGACGATGAGCCCCTCCCCGTTTTGCATCTAAACATGTGATCGATCCTCTAATCCACAAACTCGTACTCGTAAAAGAATTGAAGGCACCGACGCAACTTGCACTTTCTAACTCGACTGACCAAAATTCTTGGACAAATCTCGGTCATCGTCAAATGACGCGATCCATTTTAAATTGACAAATCTCGTCTCCATTTGACATGAGTCCATTAAGCGATAGATGAGCCAAGCCACCCGGATCCCACTGCAAAGCACGAGTTCCCGCCCATTTTCAAGATATCAATCGGCTCCGTCTATGGTATCATCTGTAGGCCGAGCCTGCCCGATACTTCCTATATAGTTTATAGGATCAACCCCAGTCAGGTAAAAGATTTCAAATGGGACAACAACCAACTGTTTTAAAATGTTGAGTTGTTTGATGAAAATTTTTTATGAGATTAGTCACCTACTCCTGCTCTAAAAACTTAAGATGTTAGATGGAGACGTGGTTTGATATTTGAATATTTTAACATTAGGTACTAATTAAACATTTTCCCAGTATTTTATTGAACCTAAGCCCAATTAGATATTAATAACTATACACATGGCCCAGATCAGAGTCTTCATTATATATGATGGACTTGCATGACGAGCATAATCTTTCCACGAGTCACAAAAGGAGGGTGAATGAAACCTCTCTCCATTCTCCAGAAGTATGAAGTTGTGAGCGCTTCATGGTCTTGCTCTCTGTCTTCTCTTCCAATCTGGACTCTCCCAAACAGTGGTGAAGTCTCTTCCCGGATTGCCCGGTGACCTCCCTTTTCATCTCGAAACCGGGTCAGTGAAACTCCTCTCTCTCTCTCTCTCTCTCTCTCTAAATGCAGTTGTAAGATTAGTCACACACTGGGTCGATGTTCCAACCAGGACGTGGAGATCATGTGTGTTTGAATCTTTGCATGTGGTTGACGATCCTTTTCCTTTTTGTTTTAGGTACATCAGAGTGGGGGAGACGGAAGATGTTCAACTGTTCTATTACTTCGTCAAGTCGGAAAGGAGTCCAAAAGGATGACCCTTTGGTGCCGTGGCTCACCGGCGGCCCTGGTTGCTCTGCTCTCTCTGGACTGTTGTATGAGATCGGTAAGTCTGTCCGGGTGAATCCCGAGCTGTGCCTGTCGCATCTGATGGGACCGCAGATTTAGATCGATGAATCCATCTTGCTAACTAACATTCACAGTTCCACCACGACATTGGAGTCGTCAAAAGTTCTAGGATTGTTAGGTCTGAGCGGAAATAAGAAGAGACAAAAACTTTTTTTTTTTTTTTTTTTTTGCCTTTTCAAATTCTAACCCACCACAAAATAATGAGGGGCCACCAAACACGATTAGAGATATTTATTTTATTTTTATTGAAAAGGATATAACATCCTTCGAAAATCAAGTTTAGTACTAACAAATCTTTTTTCTTTTCCTAAATGTTACTCATGATCTAACTCTCCATGTGGGAAAGCATCTTCCCCATCCATCTTAGAGTTTCCACAACTCATTCATGTCATTTGAAAGTCTCATCATAATCTACTTCATGGTCTGGAGAAACCCTTGAGCCATTTATCGAGTCTTATATTGCTCAATTAAACCTATTTGGCAAAACTCTTACTGGGTTCGATGCCTCTCGGCCTTGGTATGAGATCTCATGTCTGATTCTGCTTTTAAGGCTTGGATATCTTCCTCTATTGCCTTCTTTCGTTCTTGCTTTGGCAAATCCTTCTCCATATGAGGATAGTTCTCTCACTCCAACGTCCTCAATCAGTGCTATATCAATGTATATAGGATTTGAGAAATATACGTGAAAGATTTGTTAGCAAGGATTTCAACTTCCATGACCACCATCCTGGTTCATTCCCGGTTCATTCTAAGGAGGTGATTCTTGATATGGCCTCAAAATCCTTAGATTTTGATATCCGCCAAACGCATGACCCCTTGAGGGGTTCCTATATGCTTTTCGGTCTAGAGGATCCGTTTCTTCAATCATCTGTTTGCAATGAGTACAAATGTGTGGTGGTTTGTACTCTTGTCTCAAGATCTTATTGAACCCATACCAGTCATTACCGTGAAATGGTCTATGTCTACCTCCATTGGGGACTTCCCTTTATCATCAGCAAATTTTCCCTTGTCGAATTGCCTCCCGAATATTCTTCTTAAGGACCATGCAATCAGAAGTATTATGACTCCATGAATGGTGCCATTTACAGTACTTTTTCCTACTAATTCTTCTTTGGGTGGAACTTTCTATCCTTTCGTTAATTTTATTTACCCATCTGCCAGTAATAGATCAAAGATTTCTTCAGTCCTACTAATATTGAAGGAATAGTAAACCGATTCTTTGGCCTTACTCATAATGCTTGACTTCTGCTTTGCTTTGGCTGGCTTCAGTGCTTGGCATTTGTATGGCATTTTAATGACCATTTTTTACAATAGTTACTTCTGTTGGCTTCATTTGTTCTTCATCGAAATCGTTTGTCTCAACAAAAATAACACTTCCTCTTCAACCATGTCTTCTGTTCTTTTTCCGAAGCAAGCTTGATTGCTTGATTGCTATGGTGGACAATTGGAACAAGTCTAAATAAGGCTAACTTACCATTCTCTCTGGGATTTCAGGCATGCCAAAAAGATGTTTCCTTAGTTTTGGATCCCGCAACGAAATATCTTTTACCAAGTGTTATAATTTGGTTTTTATTGAAGGAGAATTAGGTTATATGTTAGCTTTGGAAAGAGAAGGTCAAATGTGAACGGGACTATGTACCTTATAATCTCGAAATTAAAGAAGTCATTGAGCTGTTTAATGATAATTAATGTCAAAACCTAATCATTTGCATCATTTAGACGTACTTTATATAATAATGAAAGCCCATTGAAATTAAAGTAGTCTATATAATATCGAAGGTACTTCAACAACACTAGGTACAAGCAAGATGCCCAACAAGGCACTGGTTTCTACTAAGTTCAAGGACACAACGTCGCAATCTAATCAACGACGTTGGACAGTGATGATCACCTAGTAGACCACGGTCTAAGACGGATATGAAGACACAATGTCAAAATCTAATCAATGACACTGGATAATGATAATAACACCTAGTACACACTACTATTAGATGCATGTGTGAACACAATGTTGGAATCTAATCAACAACGCTGGACTACAACAACATCTAACGACCACTATCTTTAGATGAGGTTGAGGACACAACATCTGAATCTAATTGATAACGCTGGACAATGGGTTAGCACTAGAATCTAATTGATAGTACCTCCCGGGATATAGACACTTGCCAGAATTGAATCTACAATGGAAATCTTAAGCTATAGTTAAGCTAAAACTAGGTTAAGATCTAGGTTAAGATAAAGGCAATATAAAGTAGTTTTGTGTGTTGATCGGGAAGGGGTCTCTTTGTTGGATAGTTTGTGGTATTTATAGGCTAACTTGGTGACCGTCAATAGTTGGTTACTTTCTCCGCAAGAGTCACTCCATGTTTCCAGCTAAACCTCCTTATTTATGCTTGTTTGATAACTATATCATGGCTTGCCCAACAAGTATTAACCGCTCCTCTTTTAAGTTTGGCGCCTTTTAACGGTTCCCACCTATTTTCACCACCAAGGTTACATCTTCATCATTGACATTTGGCTTCGACACGTGGCACTCTGTCGCTTCATGTGGTACCCCTCAAATGGCCCCCGATCCGCTAGGGTCGCCACAGTTCGCTTGCCTTTCACTTGACCTGATAATATATCACTCTGATACCATAGAATTATAATAGGTCCATAAGTTTTGGGGGTTTATATCATTTAGATCGGTCCCTGCGCAGTTTATATAGCGGAAGCAAAATCCAACATCTCCCTATTCCAAATTCAGAAACAATGCACACCAACTAAACATTTTTATAGGTAAAAGCCGAACACTTTTATTTACTTAAACTAGATAGAGATCATTCGTCGGTACACCAATATGCCGTAATCTTCTATACTCGACTATACTTCAAAAGATGATCGACATCTTTTCCAACAGTCATATACTTAAAGTTCATCGATCAGTGTCGGCATCCAAAAGTTCCTTCCTCTGCTATCCTCCTCCTCATGGTCATATTCAATCACTCGGTCCATCTACTGGTGGCAGTAGCAGTAGAGGTGTCTTGACTTAGTCTAAAATGTTAGTCCCCAAATGGAGTGAGTACAACCACTCAGTAGTAAAAGATTCATTAAGATATATCACGTTGTACCATCAATATCTAGATTCATGCAAGATAGACAAAAACAGGTAATCAATGGATAAGCAAGCATCAAAATCATGAAATTCTTCAATGCAATGGCAAGTACAATTTCGAAACCCTCAAGATGCATCATGTCCAGTTACACAAGTCCCGATCATAGGGTCAAACTGTAATGACACGTCCCATTCCATGCCATACAATTTAGTCTCATAACCAGACCACACTCACACTTAATATAATCATAAGATTTAATCATTCAAACGGTTTTATCCCCCGCAGGACCAATGTTCGCATCCTTCGGGATTTCGTTCCCAACCCTGGCGTCGGGGAAGCCTCCGGGCATGTATTCAAAATACAACCGGGCATCCAAAAGACATCGACTCATTCGAACCTCTGGACATCTCGAACCCCACCTAGCATCACGAGGAATCACTGGGGACCATAGACATGGTTACCCCTAACCCCCGGATTTACGTACCGACAAGCATACAACCGGGCATCCCCAAGCTCCTGGGGAAAACCTTTGGGCATGTATTCATAATACAACCAGGCATCCAAAGGGCATCGACTCATTCGAACCTCTGGGCATCCTGATTCCCGAGGCATCGTTGACCCGAGGGTCCAACGGCAACAATTAACATCTTAATTTCCAAAAAAAAAAACACTTTTCAATGCAATGATAAGATGTCCCATGAGCCTTCATCAAATCTCAATATTTCATGATATGCCGAATGTCAATATCATCATATCAAATAACAACTCAAGATGCATTCACCTTTGGGACAAATTGAGCAAATTCAGAACAAAACAACTCAAACATCACAAGAGGAATAGGGGATGTTTGGAAAATAACAACTCAGTTGTAGTGACCATGTTCCAACTTGCCACCCAGATATATCACTCTGATACATGATCGAGAGAGAGTGACCGAGAGAAAAAGAGAGAGTCCGAGAGAAAGATAGAGTTCGTGAGGGTGCATCAGTGAGGGAAAGGAGGAGATCATCCCCACCGTGAGCACACCTGCTGCCGCCGTCAACGCCGCCTAGCTTTGCCGTCAATTGAGCCGCGCCCGAAGTCCGCAAGTTGCCGTTTTGCTTGCTGTGGTTGCGTCGGACTTCAAGCAAGTGAAAGTCCATTGATCTACATTATGTTGTGATGTGGTTGTCTAGTGAAGTGTAATAGATTTGGAGGTGCTTGAATTTTGATGCTGGATGCTGGAATTCGAAAGAATAGAAGTAGTTCTCTAGGACTAGCAAACTGTTTCATGGAAAAACAGCTTGACCTTTGGCGACTCCGTGAATTTTATGCAATTATTTAGTTGAAAATTGACTTTGTGTCCTTGATAAACGTTGTAGATGACATCTTGAGGAGTAACATACTAAAATTTTAGAAGAAACGGACAAGTATTAGTCGGTGAAACGATTTTTCTTTGAAAATGTTAAACCTGGAAACTGTTACAGAGGATTAGGGAGAGTTATAGTGATTATAGCTCTTGATCTAAAATGGATTTGACTTACAGTTCTTCACGAAAATTTTACCTCTAGGTCTTATATGCAACATATCAAAATATCAGAATTTTCTGAGTTCATTTAGGGGTTATACCAAAAATTTTATTGAAACTGTGTAATAGTGATGTTTGAAGTTTTATGGCTGCGATTCATTCGAATTTTTCTTGACTTGGTATTCTTCATAAAACCTTTTTCCATAGATATCTTTTATAACATATTAAATTTTCATAATTTATCAAGACCGTTTACTGATTTTCCAGAATTTCAATTAGTGGAGTGCATTCTGTTTTGTTCAAAAACTGTTTTATTTTAAGACCAATTGATTTGCTCTATGAGTTGTGATGTCTTGGGTCGTTATTTATACAATGGATGTGGTGAAATTTAGCATATCATATTACATCAAAAATTGATGAAGCTTTATAAACTCATTGAATCTTTTGACATTATTGCATCAAATGTTATTTTCAAAGTGAGACATAAATGTATATATCATGATGTTGATGATACCGTCAGACGGCTGAGTCGACGATGCCCGGGAGTGTCGGGATGCCCATAGGGTCGAGTGAGTCAACGCCGATTGGATGCCCGGAGGTGTGTGCCGGAGATCCTCGGGAGTTTCGAAATGCCCGATTGTAAGTATTGTACGTAAATCCGGATGGAAGGGACAACCATTTTCATGACGAGCCCTGGATGTGCCTCGTGATGCCAGGTGGGGTGCGAGATGCCCGAAGGTGTGTGCCGGAGGTCTCGCAATGCCAGGTTGGGTGTGAAAGCCCGGAGGGATGCAAACACTGGTCCCCGGGAAAATGAGATTTTTCAAACATTAAAATGGGAAATAAATCATGTGCATGTGTGTGCATATGGCATGGTACATGAATTGTCTACAAATTGTGAGTTGGTATTATTTGACATTATATATATATATATATGCATGATTGCGTAGATGATATGTGCATTTCACATGAAATCTTGGTTGTCTTGCTTGTTGCATTGTGTAGTTTGATGAATCTTTTACTGTTGAGTGGTTGTAGTCGCCCCGTTTGGGGACTAACATTTCAGACTAGAAAGAAAATGCCTCTGCTGCCTCCGACTCCTAGTACATTTTATGGGCTCCTGATTGACCTACAGTGGGAGATGTTATAGCACCATCATCCTGGAGTGCATGGATTGGTGTTCGAACGTGTGAGGATTTTGCTGACCTTTGATATAGGCCATTTTGCTAGCCCAGTTCATCAGGAGTTCATTTCGGTTCTTGTTCGACTAGATGGCCGCTTGCTAAGGTTGCTGCCACCACCATCGGCCGACGGACCGGATTTGATTTGATCGTGGGTCGAGACAACAGATGACGCATTTTAGACTGCCAACACTGAATGATGGACCGATATACATGACTACTGTGTAGTTGGGTACTTTTGGATATAGCCGAGCTTAGAAAAGCCTTGGCCTTTTGATGTACTAACTCATGATGTCCATCAAGTTATGTAAATAAAAGTTTTCGGCTCTAACTTATATAAAATGTGTAGTTGGTGTGCATTGCATTATTTTGTTTGAGTATGGGATGAGGAGATTTTGAATATGCTTCCGCTATATAAGTTGCGCAGAGACCAGGCAATAAAGTAGGAACCCCCAGAGTCATATGTTATATTAAAATCTATGGTATCAGGGTAGTAATTAGCCAGGAGGTAGTGACCATGGTGACCCTAATGGATTGGGGGCATTAGGGGGTGCCACAGCGGGCACTGCGCCTGATCCATTAGGGTCACCATAGTCACTACCTCCTGGCTAATTACTACCCTGATACCATAGATTTTAATATAACATATAACTCTGGGGGTTCCTACTTTCTTGCATGGTCCCTGCGCAATTTATATAGCGGAAGCATATTCAAAATCTCCCCATCCCATACTCAAACAAAATAATGCAATGCACACCAACTACACATTTTATATAAGTTAGAGCCGAACACTTTTATTTACATAACTTGATGGACATCATAAGTCGGTACATCAAAAGGCCAAGGCTTTTCTAAGCTTGGTTATATCCAAAAGTACCCAACTCCACAGTAGTCATGTATATCGGTCCATCATTTAGTGTCAGCGGTCCAAAATGCGTCATCTGCTGTCTCAACCCACGATCAAATCCAATCCGGTCTGTCAGCCGATGGTGGCGGCAGCAACCTCAGCAAGCGGCCATCCAGTCGGACGAGAACCGAAATGAACTCCTAATGAACTGGGCCGGCAAAATGGCCTATATCAAAGGTCAGCAAAATCCTCACACGTTCGAACACCAATCCATGCACTCCAGGATGATGGTGCTTTGACATCTCCCACTGCAGGTCAATCAAGAGCCCATAAAACGTACTAGGAGTCGGAGGTAGCAAAGGCATTTTCTTTCTAGTCTGAAAGGTTAGTCCCCAAACGAGGTGAATACAACCACTTAGCAGTAAAAGATCCATCAAACTACACAATGCAACAAGCAAGACAACCAAGATTTCATGTGAAATGCACATATCATCTATGCAATCATGCATATATATATATATATATCCATAAAGTCTATTTCATGCCCTAATAACCACATTTTTAATGTCAAATAATACCAACTCACAATTTGTAGACAATTCCATGTACCATGCCATATGCACACACATGCACATGATTTATTTCCCATTTTAATGTTCGAAAAATCTCATTTTCCCGAGGACCAATGTTTGCATCCCTTCGGGCTTTCTCACCCAACCTGGCATCGCGAGACCTCTGGCACACACCTTCGGGCATCTCGCACCCTACCTAGCATCACGAGACACATCTAGGCTCGCCATGAAAATGGTTGCCCCTTCCATCCGGATTTACGTACAATACTTACAACCGGGCATCTCGAAACTCCCAAGGACCTCCGGCACACACCATCGGGCATCCAATCGGCGTCAACTCACTCGACCCTATGGGCATCCTGACACTCCTAGGGCATCGACAACTCAGCCGTCCGACAGTATCATCAACATCATGATATATACATATATGTCTCACTTTGAAAATAACATTTGATGCAATAATGTCAAAAGTTTCAATGAGTTCATAAAGCCTCATCAATTTTTGATGTCATATGATATGCTAAATGTCACCGCATCCATTGTATAAATAACGACCCAAGACATCACAACTCATAGAGCAAATCAATTGGTCTTAAAATAAAACAGTTTTTGAACAAAACAGAATGCACTCCACTAATTGAAATTCTGGAAAATCAGTAAAAAATCTTGATAAATTCTGAAAATTTAATATGTTATAAAAGAGATCTAGGGAAAAAGGTTTTATGAAGAACACCAAGTCAAGAAAATTTCGTATGAATCGCAATGGTCCGTGCATCACAGCCATAAAACTTCAAACATCACTATTACACAGTTTCAATAACAATTTCGGTATAACCCCTAAATGAACTCAGAAAATTCTGAGATTTTGATATGTTACATATAAGACCTAGAGGTAAAATTTTCGTGAAGAACTGTAAGTCAAATCCATTTTAGATCAAGAGCTATAATCACTATAACTCTCCCTAATCCTCTGTAACAGTTTTCAGGTTTAACATTTTCAAAGAAAAATCGTTTCACCGACTAATACTTGTCTGTTTCTTCTAAAATTTTAGTATGTTACTCCTCAAGATGTCATCTACAACTTTTATCAAGGACACAAAGTCAAGTTTCAACTAAATAATTGCATAAAATTCACGGAGTCGCCAAAGGTCAAGCTGTTTTTCCATGAAACAGTTTGCCAGTCTTAGAGAACTACTTCTATTCTTTCGAATTCCACCATCCAGCATCAAAATTCAAGCACCTCCAAATCTATTACACTTCACTAGACAACCACAGCACAACACAATGTAGATCAATGGACTTTCACTTGCCTCACTCCGAAGCTCAATCGACAAACCGAACGGAAAGCTTGTGGGTCTTCGAACGCGGCTCAACAGCGGCGAAGACGGGCGGCGTCAATGGCGGCAGCACCATGCTCGACAGAAAGGCGACCTCCTCCTTCCTTACGCCGTGCACTCTCTCACTCAAACTCCCTCTCTCTCTTGCTCGCGCGGTCACTCTCTCTCCACTTTCTCAAACACACGAGCACTTTGCCCACCCTAAATGTTAATTAAGTTAATTGAGTTAATTGTTTGCATGCAGGTTGTTCGGTGGCTGCACACGCAAGGGGCAGCTGTTGAAGACGTGGCCATCCCCAAGAAGCTTCGACGGCCACTTCATCCTCTGCATGCCGTGACGTGTCCTTTGGTGAGAGCCTCTCGGTCAACTGTTTTTCAATTGTTGACTAAATTGTCAATTGCATGCAGGTTTCTTTGGTGGCTGCACGCGCAAGAGACAGCAGGGGGAGAAACGTGTCTTCAGCAAGCGGATCCCCCTTCTTGCCGAGCCAGCTCAACGTCTCATGCGGGCGTGCCTTCCTCAAAGCCACATCCTCCCTTTTGTGTTCCACCGAAAGAAAAGCCACCTGGCGTTTAGTCAATAATCCTCTTCCATAATTGACCGGCCAAATAAAAGAAAAGTGATATGGAGCTGTCCTTCGGTGGTTACAATTCCTCACGTCCGCATGCATGCTTTTGGACGTTCTCTTAAGTTAATTGACTTCTTTAGTCAATAAACACACATTCGTGGGGGCAGCTTGGACGGAAAAACAATTCCTATGTATCATCAAATCTTCCTTTTGTTAGCTGCCTATAGAAATAAACGTGCATGAAGTTTTTTAAGGTTTTCCTATTTTTCATGCACATAAGAAAACGGGTAGCTCCCGATGGCCGATCCTTGGACGTTTCTTCACTGGCGTACCCAAGTTG
Source organism: Eucalyptus viminalis (assembly GCA_014182385.1). Taxonomy (NCBI): domain Eukaryota; kingdom Viridiplantae; phylum Streptophyta; class Magnoliopsida; order Myrtales; family Myrtaceae; genus Eucalyptus; species Eucalyptus viminalis. The sequence goes on from CM024532.1 coordinate 19,112,162, forward strand.
GCAGGGTCGAGAATCATTCGGAATGAGTCTTGGTCTCGCTTGAACGTATGAAAGTTTTCCGACAAGACTGTAACTTATCTAATGAGCGGACCATTACTAAACGTGACATACCGGTCCGATGATAATAACAAGACGATGTTAGTGTGGTGTCGATAACACCGTCCGACAATACTTCCGTCGTTTAGTCAAAGACCGTCGCATATTCGAGGGTCGTCAAAATTTCCGGATGCCACACTTCATCGTGATATTACATGTCTTGGTCTGTCAAAATTCAGCCCAAATTTTTCAAAATCCTTAATTATCTTTTCTCGTACGGATATTCAGAGGCCGAGCCAATGTAAATTATCTTGATAATGAATTTACCAAATCATCATTTATTTTCCGAGGTTCCTGTTTCGGCCAAAACACCAAAATAAATGTCTTCTCTCATCTCTACAAATTCCGTATTAGATTAAGCTCGTCCGACATTTAATTTTGTAACACGTTGAAAATGTTTTTACCACGTGAATTTTGTCAATGAGCGGTGAGAGGGCGTTTGTTTGATAAGTATACTTTTACATTTTCCAATGCGTCAGCACGTCTCATATAATTGATATTTTGAAAGTCGAAATAACTAATATCTGATGTTGGCTCTTATGCTACTCAATTCCTCCTTTATGGAATTAGTGTCAAAAGCTTCAATCCTAATATTTCCTTATTCCCACTCCGTTTGGTGTACCTCCCGTTCAACGGTGAGAAGGGGCGATGGACCCCTCCACGTTTTGCAGCTAATCATATGATCAGCCCTCCAATTCTCAAACTAATACTAAAAAAAGAAATTGAAGGCACCGATGCAACGGGCACTTCCAAGCTCATTTACCTCCTCGGATGACCAAAACTATTGCACAAATCTCGATTGTTATCACATCATGCGAAACGCCATTTTAAATGGACATGAATCCATTAAGTGGTACACGAGCCAAGCCAGCCTCACGGCTTTAACAATTCACGAGAAATTTCTGCGTAGGGCTTACTCTGTTTGGCCGAGCCAATCACAGAATAAGAAAACACAAGGATCCCACTGCAAAGCACGAGTTTCCACTCGATTTCTAGCTTCAAATAGACTCTATCTACCGCAGTATCCGCTAGCGGAGCCTTCATTATATATGATGGACATGCATGATGAGCATCATCTTTGCAATATTCAAAGAAGGAGCGCCGAATGAAATACCCCTCCATCAGTACCTAAGAAATCTCCCTCTATTCTCCCAAAGTATGAAGTGGTGGTGGGTGCTTTGTTTTCTTGCTGTGTGTCTTCTCTTCCGATCCGGACTCTCCCAAACCGTGGTGAAGTCTCTTCCTGGGTTGCCCGGAGACCTCCCTTTCTATCTCGAAACCGGGTCAGTGAAACCCCTTTCCCTCTCCCTCTAGAAATGCAGTCATAGGATTAGTCAACAAAACATGTGTGTTTGAATCTTTGCATGTGGTTGCTGATTCCTTTCCCTTTTGTTTTAGATACATTGGAGTGGGGGAGTGGGAAGATGTTCAACTGTTCTATTACTTCGTCAAGTCAGAAAGGAGTCCGAAAGATGATCCTTTGGTGCTGTGGCTCACCGGCGGCCCTGGTTGCTCCGCTCTCTCCGCAATCTTGTACGAGATCGGTATGTCCCTTTCCAAACCTCCACTTTAACATGGTTCTCCTCTGTATGCCTTGCCCATTGGCTTTAGCAATTGTCAAGCGTAACGTGGCACAAGAAAGTTATAATAGGCAATCCCTTTTGTCTTATTGAAATCAGTTGTTAACACAAGGGAGAGTTGTCTGAACAATTTTTCTAGTGCCACTACCGTGAAACATGATAAATAGTACCTGAGCAGAATACCAAAGTGCAAGATTACTCTGCATGCGGTATCAAGGTTTTCGAGAAATGCTCAAACACGGAATCAATCTCACTAACGTTGGAATTGAGATTGTTTTTATCAATCTAAGGATTTTATTGTTGCACAATTAGAGTTTAGTATGAATTTTTTTGGATTAGAGGCCAAATCGAATTAAAATGAACAAACTCAGTTTGGGAAAACTACAATCAAGCTTAATCGACTTTAGTTGGATAGAACTGTTAGGTTATGTATGAAATCAAATTGAACTGAATAACTCGGACAAATGTACTAAGAATATGCCTAAAGTTCAAAAAGTGATATGGAAAAGGCTAACACACTATGCTTAAATTTCATGGAAATTTTTCTTTTTAATTGTCCTACTCTAACTCCTCTCTCTCTCTCTCTCTCTCTCTCTCTCTCTCTCTCTCTCTCTCTCTCTCTCTCTCTCTCTCTCTCTCGTGCTTTTACTTCACCCTTTTGTATAGCATAGTAGTTGAATTCCACACCTGAAACTAAACATCCCTAACTCACCCAATTCCCTTACCATTGGGTCGCGTGACTAGTCCAGTGGAAAAATGTCATGGACTTGCCTAATAAGTTTCAGGAGATCTAACTACTATCTGGGTTGAATCAAACTAGTAATTTCAATTTGATTTGGCAATTTTAATGTTAGCGCCAATTTTTTGGCAGGGCACTCTTTCAAATTGAAATGCGAGCAGAAAGAATTATCCATTAGAGAAATGGTTCCCACCAATTTGGACATGGCTTAAATAGCTAACCATGCTCGTACGCACACATTATCATTTTCTTTTCACATATATAACACAGTGCTGAAAATAGGATTAAAAGGTTCTTTGATGATAATTACAAAATGATAACCGAATATTATGAATCTCTTACCAGACATAGAAAAGGCTATATTTTAAACCTGTTTATTAATATATTTGGCAGGGTTCTTATTACCATCAGTCTTTATGAATTCTTATACGTGAAGCACGACATATTGATTACATTGAATGTAGGTCCATTTACGTTCGACTACGACAAATCTACTAGAGACAGACCAGCTTTAAAATTGAATGAATATTCATGGACAAAGGTAACAACAACTATTTTTTTTTTCTTTTCAGACTATTATCTTTTCTACATTACGCTCATAATTTGATTGGACAATTGCTAAGTATACCTAATCAATGAGCGGGGCAGGGCGAGTGCCAAGCCCAAAAGTCATTTTCCAAAACCCTAATGATAAGAAAGATACTTTGTTTTTATGGTCTGGTTTCCAAGGGCTAGCAAGCCATTAGGTTCATAATCAGCTCTATTCATGGATTGGCAAATTAATATTCACACAGGTGGCGAACATTATATTCCTAGATCAGCCTGTTGGAACTGGATTCTCCTATGCAAATAGCTGGGAAAGTTACAATATAAACGATAATATTTCGGCCGCTGAATCTTACGAATTTCTAAGGAAGGTAAAGAGAAAAAGAGAATATTCAGCTAAAGGAAAATTGCTGCATTATTAAAATTTATAGTCTCTTTCTAATCTTTTGGCTTTGTTGCTTGAGCTGTGGTTTAGTGGCTTAAGCTCCATCCTGAGTTTCAAAGCAACCCACTCTACATTGCTGGGGATTCTTACTCGGGTATCATTGTTCCAATGCTCACTCTGCAAGTCGATGAAGGTGGGCTTATTTATTCTTTTCTTCATTTGCTCATCAATAAGCATTTATACATGCTATTCTACACGTGAATATGTATATATTTTGAAGATTTATTTAAAGTGTATACTCCCCAAAGTTTAAATAAAACAAAAGGTAAAACATAGGAATCAATTTAAACCCATCGTAACTTTCACAGAAAGTGATGAGAAATCAATAGGCATACGTTTGAAATATTTGAATATGAGAAATCATATTAACATCTCAGAATAATTAAAAATATATACATTTTATAAGCTTCTATGTCTTTAGAGGGTCCTTAAAATATAGATAGGTGATTATTCTATAGAGAGATTATCCAAACCTTTTTATTGGACTAATCTTTATGTGTACATGCTAACTATCATGTCTATGTACATTGATTACATAAAAGTCCATCCTTAGAGTGATGATAAATGTCATATATTTAAACTGATCACTTGTTTACTCAGTCAATAGTTTTTTTAATCCTAATTATTTACTTTATAGAATAATTATTTATGCATTTTAGATACGAAAAGAAAACCAAAAAGCCACGAAACATAGCATATCCAGTATCAACACGTTCCAAACAATTAATATGAGGGCTGTTAGTTTTTCTTTAAGCTCATTGTTCCAGATTATTTTTCTTGATATTTAGACAAAGCTTATGTTTTGGGCTAACATGCTTTAATCCCGGTCAATTATGATTTCTACCAGGAAACAATGCCGGTTTGAAGCCTAGAATGAATCTTGAGGTAAATATCACTACCATCACATAAAGACCCTGTCCCCTAATTTGCATTTCCTATCTGAAATGATGAAACTTATTGATCGAATTTGATTCAGGGCTACTTGCTCGGAAACCCTGCAACAAATATAAGTAGTGACAGGAATTCAATCGTCCCATTCGCGCATTTGAAGGGTCTTTTATCTGATGAGCTATATGGGGTAACGACTTTCACTGTGCCTATAGCATATCGTGTGAAAAAAGTTCGTGATTTTCTTTATTGCATAGTGTGTGAAAAGATTAATTCAGATGCATCAGATGCATATTAGATGGACAACGTGTATTGTCATTCTTAGAAGGTGAAACAAATTCAAAAAATTCTTAAGTCACGACCCTATCATCATCAAAAAGCGAGAAAACAAAGGTAAGAAAGCAAGTTGTGGGATTTCTTTTTCACATCGATTCTTTCCCCATTAATCACTTATTTGTATTTGATATTGGACCTGAAAATTAATATTTACCTTTTCGATGCATTTCAGTCGGCTAAAATTGATTGTAATGGCGATTATTTCGACGTTAACTTAAGCAATGCTGCATGTGTCAATGACCTTGAAGCAGTGACCAAGGTTAGTGGGCGTTCATTCTGTTTTTTTTTCTTTTCTCCACCCTATTTAATGTTTTTTTCTTTATGTCTTTTCCCCTTTTTGATTATTTTCTTTTCTTGTTGGAAATTTCATGTATTGAAACCTTGAATTTTCGCTTTTTTTTTTCTTTTTTGGACTAATTTAGTGCCTAGAAAATATATATGAAGCAAACATACTCGAACCCAATTGCCTGCTTATGGCTCCGAAATCGACGGTGGGCCGGGCGTGGGACTCCAGCTTGATAATTGAAGACCGTTCACTTCTCCTTCTTCCCACGCCGGGAGCTTCCCGAGTTTGGTGCCGGGTGACCAAAAAAAGTGCATCGGATTTATGCTTTTACCTTTTGCCATATTTTTTTGTGTAAAAAAAAATATGAATCGTAACTTTTAAGAGAAAAACTGACAAAAATTCTCAAATTATGCCCTATTTACCTCTAACTTTTTTTTTTGACGTGTTTATTGTGACACAATTACTCTAAACGTTTTTATGTAACATAAGAAACCTTAAACTTATACCTATTATGCTTATGATTATCAAATTATGCCCATTATGCTTTTACCTTTTGCTTTCCAATGTTCATGTAGGCAGAATTCATGATGAAGTACAACCAAGCATTCCTTCAAAAAAAAAAAAAATTACCTCTAAATGCAACTTCCAATTCTTTTATTTTTTCCATTTAATTTTTTTTTGTTATTTTTCATCTATTCTAAAGATAACATGATTAAACCATTAAATAACACTAAACATGTAAATTTAACACGAATGAATTATGGTAACACAAATTAGACAATGATAAAGCCTAAACATGTGATGCCAACCCCGAAATCACGTACCAATGTGAATGGGACATCCCAGATTGGCTCGGGACCCTAATTGGTGCCAAATAAGGACCCCAGCCCTGCTGTTTAGCGGGCTAAAGGCGTTGGACATCGGGTTTAGAGCGCTTATTTGAGCTCCAAATGGGCCCGAATGAACCCGGAAATACCTCGAATGACATGCTTAAGTATTGCCCTAGGATTGCCCAGGACCATCCAATGGACCGCAAAGGGTCCGGCAGTCCAGTGTCCAGCACGTTAAAGGTTATGTTGGGAAATTTGTGTGATATTTATCTGCAAGTTAAAACAAAAGAATCGTTATCAAATTGCAAAGTTCAAGTTCAATTTTGTAATCGTGTTTTTAATTGTAGAGTTATAACTATCTATACTCATATATTTGGGCTAGCGACAAAGCGGTTCAAGATGCTCTTCATGTCCGAGAGGTATGTCAATTGGTAATATGAATTACATGAAATCACTTTCTTATGTTTTTGGTCTTTATTTTTATATTTTTTTCGTCTATGTTCTGCGATTTGTTCTATGATAAGCCAGGGGACAATTGAGAAGTGGGTAAGGTGCAATGAGACTTTATCTTACACATACACTGTCTCAGATGTCATTGACATCCACAAAGACCTCATAAAAAGGGGATATAGAGCACTTATTTATAGGTAATTAAGCATTCTTTTGCAATATGATTTATGAAAGTGATATTCTTATATTGTGATGTTATTTATTTAATTGTATTTTTTTCTTTCTTTTTGCACCATAACCCATCGATCGTATGACTTTCTTCACTTAATATAATTTCTTAACATGTAGTGGTGATCATGACATGGTTGTTCCATATGTGGGAACATTAGCTTGGATTGGAACATTGAATCTGACAATTTCTCGTGATTGGGAAGCATGGTTCGTCGATGGACAAGTTGCCGGGTTTGTTTTCGATCGCAACCTTCTAACTTCATTATATTTTAACTTACTGATAGATTATCCCAAAGCCCCTATACTTAGTTCGATTATACCGAGTGTGGCTCTTGTACTTTTAATAAGTCGTGAAAGTATAAGCATCTGTACCCGAGTTACCTTAGAGTAATAATGCATAGTATATACATTGTCTAAACAGGATTAATTTATTCTTTTATTTGGCTTCTCAGTTGTTTGTGATTACTTTTGGTCTCTTTCTTTATTGTAGGTATACTACGCTATATTCCTACTTCCCATCCCTTTTAACGTATGCAACCGTCAAGGCAAGCAGATTCATACCCAATAATTTCTGCTTTACAAAATTTATTTTCTTCAGCCTTTTCCCATTTTGATATTCTAATTTCATTCAAATTGGCTCCTTAGAATTTGCGATTCGTAGGTTGTGAGTGTTATACGAACTGTTTGTGCAGGGAGGGGGACACACAGCTCCAGAGTACAAGCCCAAAGAATGTTTTGCGATGATTAATAGGTGGTTTGATTATTATTACCTTTAGTTCCCAAATGTAGCTCCCTTCTAATTCACGGATTTATATAATGAACGTCGTTAATTTTAATAAATATTTGTCTTGTATGCATGGGACTATACATCATCAATTAAATGCGTTGGTGCCATTAAATTAGGACGGTTTGTCGATGCAGATTTTTCCCAACGACAGTGTTCGGTGTAAACGTCCTAAATTTGATTGTGTTATGCAATATTATTCTAAAATTCAGTAGTGCTAATATATAAGATAGTTTTGTGGAATTTTTTTCAAAAATAATCTCCACTTTTCACTCCTGTATCAAATTGCTACCTCAAGTTTGAAAACCAACAACTTAGATCCTCATATCTCCCACTTCATTTCAAGTTGCATCGATCATTTGCTTCTACAATTTGTATCCAAATTTGCTGCTTCCTCCCAATTTTTCATTTTACCCACTTCCCTAAACCCTAATCCTCCCACCCACAGCTCAAACCCTCTCGTTCCGGCACCGCCACCCCTGCCCGCCACCTGCGGCCGCCGTAAGCCAAGCCACCACTCGCCCGGCCAACTTCTACCTCCCCATGTTCTCTCTTAATCCATGTTTAAGTCGAGAACAGACCCGCTCAACTATTCTAGGATCGGCTTTGAAACCTGTTGGGGTGTGCTAGGTCCAACAATGTACGTATTTCTGATTCCATATGATGTACGCTTGTTCTAGCGACGAAGGGCATTCATCGGAACCATGTCCACCTAGACGTAGCGTTGAAAATCGTACCTCTTGAACAACCTTAACAAATCTTATACGAGCATAACAGTTCCTCATACCTACTACGATCGAAAAATAGTAATAAAAGAAATTTTTTATTCCGCCACATATATTTATCCCTCTCCATTTAATCTCTACAATTACGTGACTCGCCGTCACACTTTCATATAGTCAATGACTGCGACACTTTCACGAGGACCTTTGAAAGACTGGATAACTCGGTGGCGTGGAGTTTGCAACACCAAAATGTTACGAAATAACTGGGAATTTTCGAAATTAAATGTCACTATTGCAAATCTTTTAACTCTCTATTATTATAATGGTTAATATCACGCAAAGCCATAAATTAGGACACATGTGATAAATTTACCTTTAAACACCAAAACCCCAAAATTAGTATACCCATAACAAATTTACCTTTTATTATTTTCCGATATATTTTTCTATCAAATTACTTAGTTGGGTAACAGTTGACAAGTGTATCAGTTTAGGGTTTTACCTTCTATTTTTGTTTTTCATGATATCAATCTAATTGAACGGAAACTAACAGATGAATTGTCACAAATATCCAAGTTTGGGATTTTTAGTGGTAAAAAATTTTTTTTAAGATAAATTTGTTTTTGAGATTTTTTATGGTTAAAAAATGAGTTTGGGATAAATTCTTATTTTATCATAAGTGTATTAATTTGGATTTTTTTTAATAGTTACCCTTATTATAAGACGGATGATGACCCTCTTTGTCATCTTGCGCTTCGTATAAGAAGCATCGCTCTAACGTTATCCACAAGCACAAGGCCTCGTGTGGACGAGCAGTCGAGCAAGCATTATCACATAGAGAGAGAGAGAGAGAGAGAGAGAGAGAGATTTAGTCATTGGGGATCGATGATATAGTCGGACATTTTCATGGCTTCGATTGCACAGAATGTTTTGATGGCGCTGACCGCGACGGTGAACAAGTTCGCCTCCTCCAACGTCCAGGCAGTTCCGAGAGGCGAAGGCTGGCGTCGAAAGCCGAGAGCCACTCCGGCGGACTCCCGCCAATCAGTTGCCGGAACCAGACGGTGTCTCCTCCTCCTGTCCGCGGTGGCCGTTGGGGACTCCCGGACCGAGATTCTCGAGAGTACTCTCTCTAAACTAATCTCTTTGCCTTTTCCATCTCCAGTTTTTACCGGTGATTTTCTTTCTATACATGAAGCCAAAATGCTTGTTATATTCGTCGGCCTCAGTGGAGAGAAAATTTCTTTTTTTAGGCGAAATAAAACATGATTAAAAGCTAATGGCACATTTGTGATATTCTGTATTAATCAGTGTTACTAAATTTGCACCATTTTGACTCGTTTTAGAGTATTTGAAGAAATCGGAGGAGAATAAATCGAAAAATGACAAAGAGGTAAGGAAATTCTCATTTTTTTTACTACCTATCTGGAATTTGTCCTTGCAATATTCTTATAAATATTATTTGGGGTAATTGATTATAAATACACTAAATAACCTTTTTTGCCCCTGGAATGGGAGCTCTTTCTATTTTTTTTTTGTTTTTCCCCCTTCCAGAGGCTGGAGAGCTACTACAAGAGGAACTACAAAGACTACTTCGAATTTGTGGAAGGGTCATTGAGGAATAAGACGGATCAACTCACTGAATCAGAGAAGGGCATTCTCGATTGGCTTAAAAGTAACAAATGACAAGAGAGTGACCATGTTTTCTTAGGACACTCCTTTTTTTTTTTTTTGTTGCCCCTTTCTTATAATTATCTCTTTTTATCGGCATTTGAGGTTAGAATTGTCCAACATTACTTGTGTACGAAGTTGTTATACTTTGTATATACATGCGGTCTCCCTTCACCTATAAGGTTTTAGATTTTGGGTTGGACATTCTAACGCGATATCAAAATCGGACTCTATCTCGGTTTATTTCACATGGGTGGCTACTTGCTTGTCAAATCTCACGTTATCTTCCTAATCTCACTCGTACTTGAAAAAAAGAGGTATTGAAGTAACTTGAATTACTTGTCTAGAAGATTCATTTACTCTTCATGTACATGTGATTTCCCTCACTTAGAAGCTTAAGTTTTTGGATCAGACATTATAACGTTAGCCTTCTAGTAGACATCTACTTTTGTTCAAAAAGACTCCTTAATTTGATGATATCTTTACTCAGCTTGTGTGTATATATATGTAACACGAAATGGCCTGGTTTAGCGGTGGCAAAGGAGCCTTGCCGTCCGTTATCTGTTGGTCTGTGGGGCCGGCATGGCCTATTTTCTTAGTGAACTATCATTTATGTTTTGATTTATCTACTTGTATTACCTTCAAGTAGTAATACATAAGCACACGTATAAACAGGGAATAGTAAAAAGGCCGATGGACCTTAAAAAAAAAAAAGAGGACTATAATGATTTTGGCCCATGGGCTCAATCATAATTCGGAAATTCGAATAGGCAAACAGTTGCACAAATAATTCAAAAAAAAAAAAAAAAATTATTCACCCAAAATTAGAAACCCAAAAAAAATTATGTTGACCCAATGTCTGTTCATTGATTGTGTGGTCGAAAATATTAACAATTAATAAAAGAAAGTTTAATCAATCTTTTTTTTTATGGTAACATTCAAGGCATCTGCTTGGCTCGTTGCTTGTCAATTTCCCCCTTCATTTCTGATATGACTCGTCCAAGTGGTCTTTAGGTGAAGCAATGCTCTCGTCCTATAAAATTTAGCGCTTGTACACGTCGACCATCTATCTTTTATTTTTTGCGCAATCAAATCTTTTGTATATTCTCAATTTGTATGATCAGGTGTTGTTTGGTAACGTTTTGAGGAACACCCATTTCTATTATTTTATTCTTTGGAATATAAATTGAACATAAATGCATTTGGTAATTTTTTTGTTTTTAGGAATAGATTTAAAAAAAATAAGAAATAAAAAAATTATTTCTTGTTCCCAAGAACAACTCAAGAAACAAGTTTTTCCTTCCTTTTCTTTTCCTCTCTTCTCCCTAGCTGGTCACCAACCTCGGTGATGGCCAACAACCGGCCAGACGAGGCTTGACGACCTCGTTGAAGCCTTGTCGACCCTCGGTGAGGTTGCCTAAAGCTCATCGGCCACCGGCGAGGCTCAAGGGAGCCTCACCGTGGCTAGGTGAGGCCCCCTCGAGCCTCGCGATGGCCGAGTGAGGCTCGGCCTCGCCAAATCTGGGCAAGGTCAAGCCTCACCAAATTTGGGCGAGGTTGCCTTGCCCAACCATGGCGAGGCTTGAGGGGACCTCGCCAATGGCCAGCAAGCTCCCCCTTGAGCTGGCAACGACCTCTGGCCCTTGTCTGGCCTGTTCGCTAGTCAACCATGGCAAAGCCGACAACTAGCTAAGATGAAGGAGAAGAAAAAGAAAAAAGAAAAAAAACGAATAAAATTATTTATATATTAAAAGAAATTATAAATCACAAAAATATTTGGAGTTGTACCAAACGTATTTTTTTTGAAACAATTTTTTTTTTTATAATTACCAAATGACTTAAAATGCTCAGAAATTGTTTCCGATAACAGAAATAGAAAAAAATATTTATAAAAAAGAAATTGTTCCCGAGAACAGAAATCTTATCATATGCACCATTAGGCTCTCGCTTGTTTTGTTGTTTTCCCAAGTTGTTGTTTCGCCAGTAGGGCACCAATTAGGCATCGCAGTAGCATTGTGCCTTTTTTGCCACATCGGTAATGCCTCGTCATTAATTGAATTTCGCAGTTTACTAAAAGGAGTTGACCATAGAATCCGACTTTACCAAAAGAGAAATAATAAGAATTGATTACACAAAAATAAAATTTAAAGGACCAAACGATACAAGTCAAGAAAATTATAAAACTCAGATTGGATATAAGTTAGAGGATGAAATCATGCAAAAGAAGTTTCAAGATTAGAATTGCAGCTAAATCCGTTATCTCCCGGAATGCTACCAGAAAAAGGAACGCAAGTGCTCTTACCCTGTTTGGAATTAGCTTTTTCTTTATCAATGTCAAGTATATTATAGCTTCAATTAACAATTATGAATTAGGTGTTTCTTTTAAATTCAATAAATACATTTTCAAAGCATGATGGATGCATTTTAGACTCTCTTCAATTTTGTTAATTACAAAAATGGTATATAGGAATCATGAAAAACAAACGCAAGTAACAACATGGTTATCCTTAGTAAAAAAATGTATATACGCTCTATTAAAATTCCTTTAATTTCGTTGAGGAGGAAAAAATGAATAAAAATAAGAAACTAAAAGAATTGCCATCGTTTAATTATTTTCGGCAATAAAGTTTAATTATTCGTCAAGACTTCTTTTTTTATCGTCTTGGTAATCTTTTCCACGCAAAAGTCTGATCGCGACTTCAACAAGTCGCTTCGCAAGGTCAAGAGATTGGTTGGACTGTCCGCTGTCTTGAGGAAGACTTGAGAACCATATATGACAAGAATTATTAATGAATCATGATGTGTTTCTGGTAACGATAGTCGCTAGAACGACAACAAAAAAGAAGTTCATTTAAGTTCCTATTTTTCATAGAAAATAGCCAAAAAAAAAAAAGTGGTCCTATTGCTAAAAATTTTGCACTTTAAAAATAAGAAAATATGTGCTTTCAAAATCACTTGGGAGGTGAACTATTCAAATTGCCTCAAAACTAGTTGATAACATTTGACTGCTTCGAAAAAATAAAGAAAATATATGATAGCACAAAAAATAAAGGGACAAGTTAAAAATAAATCCGGGAGTTGAGGTAAGTACTTGCATTTTTCAGTTTTACATTTAACGACCATTTTATCCCACACCAAATAATCATGTGATTAATTTTAAACCACCTCTTTCTTTCTTAGATTGCCCTACTACATTGATGTGATTAAAAACTATTTACTAGATGTACACTTTAAATAGTATGCACCTTAAATTTTGGGATAAATATACTAAAAGTTTTAAAAATTATTATGAAAGTATAATTGAATCTTAGAACTCTCAAAATGTGCAATTAAAACATAAAACTTGCTACATAGTTAATGAAGAGATTTGATTGCATCAACTTGATATATTTAAGGATTTCATTGTACTTTTTAAAAAAATTTAGGACTCGGTTATATTTTTACGACAAATTTTAGGATTTTCAGTGTACTTATTTCTTAAATTTAAGAAAACTTGTATGCTCCTAATATCGGCTTGAGAGGATGACCTAGTTGGACACAAGAAAAGAATCAATGACACTGCATTAATAAAGGGACAAGTTACAGAAGCACTTGCAATTTTCAGTCCGATAACACTCGACATGAAGAACATCTTTCCATCCTCGCTTTTACATTTATCGGTCAATTTTCATCTGGTACCAAAGAATCATGCAATTTTATTTACTAAATCTTTACTTTATTCCCTAAAGAGTGCCCCCTTCTACTTTTATATGTTGTACTAGCATGAAATCCTAGACCCTCTTTTCACACCACCAAGCTCCACAACAACCAACATCGTTGTCCTATTAATGTCGATCATTAGCATCACCACCTCTCTCTTTCCCTGAGAGTGCCATGAAAATCCCATATTTGACATCGTGGAGCTTTGATGACCAGAGGTCATGGAAGTCATGGATCACCTAAGGGTTGAGGTAATCCATCACAACCTTAGGTCAAGGTCACCACCACGGCAAACTCGACTTGAAGTCAAGGTCACCACCACGGCAACCTCGACTCGAAGTCATCCAAACTTGTGCCATGGCAAAGCAGAGAGAGAGAGAGAGAGGCTGATGTGTTAGCTGGGTTCACTCCCATGCAAAGAGTTGCAAGCCCAAAAAGGGGCTTGAGCCCATATGATGAGTTATATGGAGAAATAAGGTTTCTCACTATGGTAACCACAAAAGACATAGTAACAAGAGAAAAATAGAAAGAAAATTTGAGGTTTGGAGCAATATCTGATTTACATCAAACTAGCATTGGAGGTCAATTCGTGGTTCGATTGAGCTGAAATTTTGTCAGCATATTTGTGGCACAATTTTCTCGAATCTTAATGGTTTGATTTTCGTTTGAAGCTTCATACATTAGGTTTTTCGTGGATTGATAGAAATCTGCGTTTTTGTTAGATTTATCCTTGATCTCTTGTGAAATTCATGTGTATTGCCAAGAATTATGTTATTGAGGTCTTTGTTACTATATACCTCTAATATTTGTTAGAGAAGAACATTGTTCACCCAATTTTGTTGATAGTGAAGATTTTCGAGTGGACTCCGATCCCATGACTTTTGATCTCCTCACATCGATGAGGTTTTTCACGTAAAAAAATCGTTGTGTTCGCGTGCTTGGTATTTATTTTACTTTATTATATCGATTCATATTAGGTTTACACAAGAGGGAAGATTATTTTATTCCATTGCGTTGATTTGATATTGTTTGAATTGTTATCGTTCTTCCATCGTGATGATGACATTAGAGCGATGCTGTTTGAAGGTGGCTACGGCCACCGACGGTTGATGATGGTGGGGGAGATTAGTGTTGAAAAAGGTATGTTGCGGTAAGGGGCTTTAGGAGATTTGTAGATAGGGTTTTCAAAGAAGGGTAATCTATTTTTTTCCCTTATGGGATCTTGTCCAAGATTGCTTTAGGAAATTTCTTGTCCTTTATATCATATCTTATTATACCTTGATTGATGGTAAAATCATGGAATAGCACATGGAACGCCTAAGCCTCTTTCTAGGGACTCTCACATAGGTGAAATTGTACTTCAATCACAAGAAATGTCTTTTCGTGCAAAACCGGGTTAAGTTTTCTTAACTTTAGTAACGCCTAAGCGTGATATCATCATCAATCCCAATAAAATTCAACCGCACCCCGAGCCCAAAACCCTTTTGATAGAAGAGGTTTAGATGGATTAGCTACTATTAGAAACCCTAATACCATCATGGTCTCGGTGGAAATGAGGAAAAATTCAGACGGATCACTTCTAAAGCCTTTTGGGAAAGGAAAAAAAAGCCACAAAAACACCAAATTACACTAAGTGTAATATATTTACCCTAAACTTTTCTTTTTTCATGCATAAAAAATCTTGAACTTGTACTCATGTGATATATTTATCTTCCATCAAAGTCTGTTAATAAGCACCGGTAAAAATTTGCATACATGAACACTAGAAATCAAATGATGTTGACATATAAAAACAATGTTATTTTGACTAAAAAAATCATCAAATCGAACCTTGATTGAGAATAAATGTATCATATGGGTATAAGTTTAGGATTTTTTATGACACAAAATTTTTTAGAATAAGTGTGTTATAATAGGTTTGATTTGGATTTTTATGTTACAAAATAAAAAATCAGGATAAATATGTAATCATGGAAATAATTTAAGTTTTTTTTATGGATTTTTCTCAATGAATGGTGATACCACTAAGAGACAGTGATCTTAAGGTGGATGGGGAGGCAGGTAGGGCCGACGTAGCAATTACAAGTAAGGAATTGAATATGCTATTTTATTGCCTAAAGAGACGACCGAGATGCAATTACCTGAGGTAGGTCGACCCACCAAGTTCGACCAAAAGGAAGATGACCAAAGACACGAAATTGACCAGAGATTGACTTGCCATTCCATGATGAAGCCATTGATGGTTCATGAATAGCACGATTTTTTATTGTTCGTATCTCTGATTTCGAGGGGTTAAAAGGATGAATGTGTGCTTTGTAATTCGAAGTGTGTAGAGCACGAGCTAGTTCTAGGTTTTTTGCATCGGAAATGACACGAATATATTTAATTGCAAATGGTAAAGGGGTCGAGCAAGATACTCGCTTAATGAATTGAACAGTCGCATCAAATTCATTGTGATCATTCTTGTGAAGTTCGGATGATTTCGTGCATAGAGTTTGATTAATGGCATATCGATTGGTCCATCTATATGTGACCAATATGCCATGAAGCCGCACGCGATGCGCATTGAACTTTCACCAGCAATTCAAAAGGTGATGAGCACATTACTAATTTTTCCAGACACTCTGTCATTGCCACATCGTTTCTCTGTTAGTGAGTTGCCAACAAATTGTCTGTATTTAATGAAAGTGCATCAATTCCCAAAAAAAAAAGTATTTAATGTATTGATTGATCGAAACCAAAGAGTAACCCAATTATTAATTTCACTAGAGCTTAATGAGAATGAGAAACTACCCGCCATATCTCTATTACTAATAAAACTAACACAAGAGCAAACTTTGTCTCAAACTTTTACACAACAATTATCCATGACAATTCCATATTTATAATTAAAATAAATTACAATACTTATAACTGAATAATTGGATAAGAACCCATGATTTACGATAATCAAGATGATTGTTAATTGATCCACTGGGATACGCCCAGTAGACCACTCTTCCAACATGGAAAGGGGAGATGAGGGATTCAAATCCACCTTCTCAAGGAGGGATGTGGTGGGGATGCGTAAGTTTCAAGAGTGAGTTTCGATTCTCACGCCCGCAAGAGGTAGGGTAAAAGTCTGAGAGTGAGTGTAGAGTAGGAATACAATATAACTGACAAAAAAAAAAAATCGAATTCAAGTTGATTGCCAAGGTTACATGAATTGAATTATCTTAATGCTTTGTTGTTTGGTATGAAAAGGAGGCTAAAATAGAATATAGAAATTTAACTCATGAATTTATTATTCTTATTTCATCACCTAATAAAAAATGAAGTGAGCTTCTAAGAGGCAACGAAAAGAACATACTGTTCAAGCACTTATAAATTCCAAAATTAGTAAACCAGTCAGTGAGATAATTTTCTTCCTGAAAATCTTGTTGCACTTTGAATCCAAAGTGAGAACTCAACAATCTTTCAATTTTTTTAAAGTAAAGCAAGGCCAACATTATCAACCATAAAGCTCCGGACTAACAAGATTAGTGATGACTTTTAGAGTCAATCTTAATATTGACCTTGTGAAAATCAAGTTGTTTTTGCCAAGTTTAGTCCCAACTACAATACCCAAAATTCTGCTTGTGTTAACGAACATATTCTTTCAAATGTGGCAAAACCATCTAGTTGGTCACCCTCTTCATTTTTCAATAAACCACCTGCACTCGCAAATCCTAATTCCTATAAATATTCAATTGAATCCACCTCGAAGGTGGAGAGATCCCATCCGATCAAAATTGGAAAAGTGCCCAACCCACCTTGCATCAAGCTCTTTATAGACAAAGCCTCGATGATTTCTTTTTTGCATTGGGCATAGCTGAATTTTTATATATAAACCATATAAAATTGCATTCCCAAAATATGGACCAAACACCGTCATATCACGTCTTCAACACTTTTTCCAAGTATTTCTTCTTCAAACGCAAAGCATACGCTGTTCTCTTTCCTTTCTTCTCCTTTTTGATGTTATGAAATTGAAAGGAAGAAGATCTATTTTATATGGTCAATTTTGGGAACCTACTCCTAAGTATATTTTATAAACGACCCGAATAGAGACGCAAGCTTCACGCGGTGCTTTCTCCCTCGAATCGCCTTTCAGCCCACTCCCGCTTCCCCCGTTTGACAAATGCACGAATTTTGCCTTTCCCTTTTGGCTTTTTCCTCTCTCTCTCTCTCTCTCTCTCTCTCTCTCTTCTTATTTTATTTTTTTAATAAAAGAAAAATTGAATTTTTTCTAGTATTTTCCCTTTTGATAAGAAACGGTAACAATCACGTCTTCTGATGCTGATTCGCTCATCAACAGCCCTCGAGCTCCCGCCTACCGCCACGTGGCGAAATCGGGATCCTCCATCAGTCTGATGACGGTTTCCACTGCTGATTTGCAGAGATCACCGTGATTCGGACGGTAATGATGGCCCCCTTCCTTTTTGATTCAGCAATTGCCACTTACATCCCACCTTTCCCTTTTTAATTCCATTTTAAATTAGGAATCCTCGATTCAATAACCGGATAAAATCCCGATTAACGATCCAAAATTCGTCTTTATCATAACAGTCCTAGGGCCGGCTTGAGAATTGAACTCGAACTTGAGTAAAAAATTATACCACGCAAACGATTTGTGACATTGCGACATATTGATTACATGATGAATAGACTTCCTAGTTGATCAAATCCAATTTTCCGATTTTTATATTAGAAACCTATTAGTCGTGTAAATCGGCCTAGAATCGGTTGGGTAGAATTGATTTGATCGAGTCTCTTTAACACGGAAGACTAAATTTTGAATTTGAATTCGAATTTCTATGAAAAAATTAATAATATAATTCGCTCCGTCTAAACCGCCATTATCACATAAAAAAACATTATTAAAGTAAGCGGACCACGAAAGATCTTATCAATTGCAGCACCAAACACTCCCGTTGTCTTTTTACTCATTTACAATCCACGTAAAATAAATTTAAAAAAGCTAAAAAAGAAAATCACTAAAAAACAAAATTATAAAAATCCTCTCCTTACCCGTCTCTCTCTCCTTTCTCTCATCATCTCTCTCTTTCTCTCTCTCTCTCTCTCTACAAGTTCTGGTTTTGCTCGCAGACGAGGAGGAAGCAATCTCTCCGACGGCCGCCGGGAGCCGATCTCCGCCGCGAGAATGAGCTACTACAACCAGCAGCAACCCCCCGTTGGCGTCCCTCCGCCGCAAGGTCAGCCGCGAGTCCCGAACCCCCGATCGACCCGCGATCGACCCACTTCCGATTTCGCCGAGCTTCCGCGCCGGTCGATGGATGGGTCGTCGTTTCTTGGGCGAAAGTTCCGATCTTTATCCCCCTCAGATCCGCGTCGGGCCGGCGGTTTCCGGCGACGGATCTGGTGTGGGGTTCGGCTTCGTCGTCAAGAATCTGACCCTGTTTGGTTGCGTGTATTAGGTTATCCACCGGAGGGATATCCCAAGGACGCGTACCCGCCCCCCGGGTACCCCCCGCAGGGCTACCCCGCCGGGTACCCGCCGCAGCAGGGCTACCCGCCGCCGCAGTACGCGCCGCAGTACGCGCAGCCGCCGCCGCAGCAGCATCAATCGAGCACCACCGGTATGATGGAAGGCTGGTAAGTCTCCTAATCCCACCTTGTTCGTTCTTCTCGACTGGGATCGGTCTTATTCGTGTAGCCAAACATGCGGTTTCTTCGGTTTTCCCGTCGCATCCGCCAGGTCGGGCGACTCGACCCGAACGGGTCGGGTCTAGCTCGGTTCTATGGGCGCCAATCGGGGCCGCCGGTCGCCGACGATCCGGCGGGTGATAGAGAGTCTGGTCTGTTTCGACCCCGATTCGGCGGCTGCCACCGCCGGAACTCCTGGCCACTTTGACAGAGGGAGGAGTAAGCGGGTCGGGTTCGGGTTCGGGTTCAATTTGGCCAGTGACAAAATCAAATTCAATTTTTGGGGATTTAGATTAGGGAAAATCTGTTTTGACCCTGATTCGGCGGCGGCGGCGGGCCACCGGAACTCCTGGCGACTTGACAGTGGGACGGAGTAAGCGGGTCGAGTTCGGGTTCAATTTGGCCAGTGACAAAATCAAATTCAATTTTGGGGATTTAGATTAGGGAAAATGTCAGTGATCTGGTCAATTGGGTCTCTTTGAGTATTTTTATCTTTTGGCTAATTCATGATGATGAGTAGAGTTTGGTGCACTGAAGTATTCTATTGAATTACGAATCAGTTGACAAATTCTTAATGACTAAGTAAAAATTAAGGAGTTTTTCTTAACAAGGTCTTTCTTATCAAAACATTAAATCGAATAGGGATGGAGATTATCTTCGCCGTGTTATGTGTAATCAATACTTTGGAACCAATCTGGATGAAAACGGGCGGTGGTGGAGGTGCTAGGGTTTTCGGAAAATGGGCGGTCAACGCCGGTCCCCGGTGTCCGGAAAACCGAGGTATCTTCACATAGCTTTCGGGACCACCCATCGACGAGTTCCTATCCTATCCTATCCTATCCTATCCATCTAGAAACCCTTTGACATAGAGGCATGCGTGATCAATGCTGGCATTAGTTGACCGGGTTCATTGCACAATGCTCAACTGGGGATGAGATGCGCCTTTTGGGATGCAACCTTGAAAGCGTGCAAGAACCCCGGATAAATATTTCGCAGCAGATATAGTAATTACTAAAATAATATAAAAATCGATTTTGACTTTCTATAATTCGATATCGCATTTACAGAATTGCTCGAGGATACATTTTATATGCAATCCGTTCGGTAAGCTGCCTGGTCGGGCGGGTGATGCGATAGCGATAGTGGGGGTCAATATATATTTTACCTTACTGTATACATTGGGTCCTATGTTATCGGCATGGTAATGCTCTCATGTAATTGATCAATTAGTTTGGTCGAAATGGTGAGGTTTTAAGAGTAGCATAACCCTTTACTGTGGTCTAAATGCCCTTTTTTCGGAAAATTATTGGTGGGTAAATGCCAAAAATCGATGCTAATCTTGGGTTTTTTTTTTTTGAAATTCTAATTTGGGAATGGTGAATGCAAATTGCAGTTTGGCTGCACTGTGCTGTTGCTGTCTTCTGGACGCTTGCTTCTGAGGAGGAAAGCAACAAGACTGAAAGTGTGATTTTCATGTGAAGGAGAAGGACTCTTTTGTTATTTGCTTTTCTTATTATTGTTATTATTATTATTATATTTTCCGCCTTTAATTTGTGCTCCCACACCGACTCCTCAAATAATACGAACTCTGCTTGTCAATTTGTAAGTGTATTTCCCCCCGCCCATGTGGTCGATGTGTATTGTCCTAGAATCCGTACCATGCCGCTGCTGCTGCTGCTGCTGCTTAAAGTCCCACATGAATTTGTCCTTATCTTCGTGGAGCCAGCAAATCTGATTTCATTGTACCACCTAGGGATGTGCGATCGGGTTGGGTTTTCAATTCGAGAAATCCAACGTAACCTAACCTACTTTACAACGGTCGATTCTAGGACGGTTCAAACTAAGATTGGTTCAATCGGGTTGGGGATTGGCCTTTGCCAATATGACTCTTGATTCCTTACTTTGAACTAATTATTCCCACCCTGAAACCTACCTTAGATGGTTCTTGGATAGAATCGGTTCTTATGGGGAAGGCTGGTTCTCATTCGCGCCTCTCTCTCTCTCTCTCTCACTCATTTTTGTTTAAGTAAATGATGTGCTTTATTTTATAATATGGTGCTTAAATCCTCGCAAAAATTGACCTCGTTGTCCCCGTTATAAAAAATAATCTTGCATCATTCTTATATAGGGTTTTCCTCATTATTAAAATTAATCTCGCATCATTCTTATATAGGGTTTTCGATAAGATGGTATTAGAGCTACCAAATCCAATTTCTTTGTACCGTCACCTGTGTACATATACTCCTCGACTTTAATTAGTTCAATCTCGAGCTGATAATGATTTTGAAAATGGGTTTCGATGGTCTTAAGAATGATTAAATATGAGAGTTAATTGAAGTATGTTCTATTCAATCGAAGTAAAATTATTGGGTTAGAATCTGTAGGACTATTGGAGTAATTACTGTTCTTTTTTTTTCTTTTTTTCTTTTGTGATCTTTTCGTAAATCAATTTGGGCGTGTGGCGGTGGGTTGCGTGGTAGGGTGGGGGGAACCGGGGAAGGAATTTCGTACTTGCTTTTAGGGTGCGGTAGTGTGTTGGGATAGAAGATTGAAGAAGGGAATATTCGCATGCTCTTTTGGAAGGTGTAATGTGGAAAGGATATATACGAAATCAAGAAAAAGTCAAATCATGTCATTGTGGATTCCACCTTGTTTGATCTCATGTCGCATCGGTTCAATGCATCCATTTTTCGGATTTAGGCTGGATATATAGTGAAATAAATTCGATGATTATTCTTACAAGATTGCATAATAAGTTCGTCAATTATTTCATCCATAATTTTATGATATCGATTTTTTTTCTTTATTCTCATAATAGTGACCATCTTACATTCACATCTCGGATATAATAAAATTTTCAAAAAAAGCTAATTTTTTTGTCAAACAATTGTTGTCACTAAGATGTCTCTCCACAGTGCAGCACAAGCCTTTTGAAAGTCTAGTCACGACCCCGCGTTTATCACAACCTCAACTACTGTGGCAAATTTCGACCAAAACAAAAAAACTAGCGTCATGAAGATTAATATGAAATTATTGGATTGACTTGACAAAAATGCATTTGTGGAGTCGCCTCAAGAGAAAACGACGCTTGGGAGATGGCCACAAGTGGATGATGTCTTTTTCCAATTGCATCCTACCACCTTTTTGCATGTTGGCACATGATACCAACTCATCTTCTTTTTCCCTCTCCCGATTAATAAAATCAGAAAATATTTTTAAAAAAAATCATTTATACCATTTAAAATAACGACCAATAATTTTTATTTTTATTTTTATAGGTGATGAAAATATTCATCATTCATTAATTTTTGCAATTGACACTTTGCGATTAATTTTGTGAAATTTTTCTTTCTAAATCATTTATTTTTCATGGAATAAACCGAGCCAATCCCTTGATTGATTTTGAGGAAAATTGTAGGGAGGGATCACCTAATTTCTTGGCAACAGGAACCTTTATTAAAAAAAGTGTTTTGTCCCATGTTCAATCTTTTTCTAAGTTCAACATCAATATCATGCGTTCAGTCGGAACGAACGTGGGAACTCCACTCATCGCGGGGAAATTAATCCAAAAAATATTCCAAAAAAGAGAAAAAAATAAAAATTAAAAAGAATAGTAGTTTGCTTTTTGAAGATGTTGCTTTCGTCCCCATGCTGTCCTTATCATTCGAATTTTTCTCATTTTGGCCAAACATTTATCATTCGATTTGTCCATTATTTCAAACGATATCATTATAAACAACCCTTTTGGATTTGAATTGGTTTGACGGGGTAGTGAGAGAATCCTAGTCCTAGTATAGTTCCTCTTGAAGATTCTAACTTTTAAGAATTTACACAAATACAAGTACATTTTCTTTTTGGGAAAAGCCCCCACCCCCTACCCCCGGGAGGGGGGAGTAAATGATATCACTCAAGGATATACATGAAGGTATTTTTCTTTCTCTATCTATTCTTTTCAATTTTAAACTCAAACTTTTGAATTGTTGATAGAAAAGATGAAAGTATTACAAAAATAAAATTATGGGTCTAACACATTTGCCACTAATTTTTGTCAAGCGAAAAATCCCAAACTAGTACCTTATAACACATTTATCCAGTCTCATAAATTGGTGCACCTAACCCAAATCTAGAATTATGTTCACTATCCCATTAAAATTCATACATTACACGTGGTAGAAGACAATAAGATAAATCTAAGGTAGAGAACAACAAATCCAATGTGGAAATCTAGATTGTTGACACATATCCTTTTTAACGAATGGTAGATTTCGTTTAGAGGTACTAGCCTATGAGGCAAAGATTACTTTAATGGTAAACGTGTTATTAGATAAAAGTTTACAATTTTTAATGGTATTAACTCTTCATTTAAAAAAAAAATATTTGTTTCTTATTGATGAGATTTTGCTCAATGAAAAGTTCATATCAATTAAAAAATAATTATACGATTGAAGAGTACATATGCAAAACTATTTTCAAAATAAGCCATATCATTAAGAGTATATTTGAAAGGTGGTTTCTTTGATCTATCCGGTTGTTTTATAAGTCTAAATTGACGAGAGATATAACTCGGCATACTTTCTATCTACCCTTTTACTGAAATTTTATCTCAACAAAAAAGATAACTCTTTGGAACCAACATCTTCTCTAACTCCAACTTTTTACCATATATATAAGTCAATGGTTTGTTCATTAAGGTTGTAGCAAATTCGGAAGTTTTGTCAAGAGAAGTAATTGGAGGTTCAGCAGACATTATTTGCACGGTCGATTTGCTCTTCTGCATCAGGTCAGTGGATTTCCTTCTCTCTTGTGTTTGATTATATTGGCTTAGGCTATAGAATTTTGAGTCTTGTATGTGATCCAAGAGGCCTGTCACTTTGATTTGACTACTGAGGAGAGTTTGATACGGTGCCAGCCTATGACCATGTACTGATATGGAAACATGTAGAAAGTATGTGATGTATATATGTTATGTATCGTTTGGTGCTGAACTGTTTTATTCTTTCAAACTTTATGACATATGTAATCCATTGCATTCTGAGTTGATTCATAGTTAAGTGAAACCGGTTACGGTTTTGTAGATTTTGAGTAGTTTGATCGTGGAGTTTATGGAGCGTGTACTTTTGTGGAATTAGTTTGGCTTGTTCTTAACCTGTAACATTAGTTTGGACAGCACTGTCGCCGACCGTGATAGTTTTCGACAGGATTGACGATTGACCTGTGCAGGCACTTCTGTGGCTGCTCTTTGTGCAGGGCTAGGAGACATGAAGGCTTTCTCAGGATTCACCATGCCGTTGCTTCTTTGTCTCGCATTCGTGCTCTTCTACTCAGGATCAGGTTCTAGTTTCTCTCGTTTATCTCCCTCTTTTGTTTGCTTTGTTTGCTAAATCACATGCCCCTCCAAGAACACTTTACCAGACTCCCTTTAGTACTATGCGATTCTTTTTGTGTTTCCTTGATGCTTTGAAAAAGGTTGACTGTTGGATTGTTTTACCTGTTCTGATGTAGTAGTCATGGGCAATTAAGCTAATGCTTTCTTGTTTTAAGCCATTACAGGACAGGTCACGCAGGATGCCTTCAATGATGTTTACTATGATGCATCAGCAACAACACAGGCAAGATCAAATTCCTAGACACCCTTTTGCGAACTTTAAGCATGTCGTATTCGTGATCATTGCTAAGTTGAATTCAAGCACAAAGAACCGGAGATTGATCTTAGACAATCAATTATTCCGTGCATTGGTTTTTCAAGTAGTTCACATTTTTGGTCTCCTGATAGTACGTAGCTAAAGCTGCCGGGAAACAAGCATATTAAATGTTATTGAATTCGATGTTTGGTGAATTCAATGCTAATTAGAGAATTGACTGAAGCTTCTATGTGTACGTATTTGATAAGCAGTGTCTAGCAGAGTCAGGGATTACCATGTATGGAGGCGGCATCATAGTTAACCCGCAGTTTACCTACGGCACATACGGATGGACTGTATCTGGGCAAGGAGAGATTGCAGAACGCGTATCGCGTACCAACAATGGGTTCATGGCGGCGTACAATAGGAAACTTCCACTGGACAGTTTCTCCCAGAAAGTTCTACTCGAGAAGGGCAAGTTCTACATGTTTTCAGGTAATTATTCCCTCCGCGATCTCCACAAAGATTATTGTATGCTCCCAGTACACGTACGTATGCGCCTATAGTTGCATGTTGGAGTTGTTCATGTGAAGCCCACAAGCTTGTGACATAACAAGGGATGTGAAAACATGAATTTCGATGAAGTTAAAGATGAATGTTACTCATGTTGAAAGTGGTGATTTTGCAGCTTGGGTACAAGTCAGTGAAGGAAGTGAGACGGTATCGGCAGTATTTGGAACTGGAGGAGGCGAGTTTGTTCCCGGAGGCAGCGTCGTGGCTGAGCATGGTTGCTGGTCATTGCTAAAAGGAGGCATCGCTGCGAACTCTTCAGGACCCGTCGACCTCCTTTTTGAGGTGAAAGGCATTCAACTTTTTTGGTCTATCTAATTATGGTGAACATATTTCTACTAGTCAGTGCTTTATTAGGTGTTATTGAAAGATCAGCACATTCGAAAATGAACTGTATTCAGGATGCTAAATCAGACGCTTAATGTATGATTGTTACTCTTACTTTCCATGTTGAGTGATCAATTCTTTTGAATTTTACCGTTAATTCATCATTAACTTTGTCGAGATTAAACCTTTGTGAGAACAATTTCATTGAAAAGTTTCAAGCTACATTAGGTGAAGAGCTAATATTAAGCATACATTGATACCAATTTCTGATTGTCGCAGAGCAAGAATACCTCAAAGGAAATATGGGTCGACAATGTCTCGCTGCAGCCATTCTCGAAGAAGCAATGGCGGTTTCACCAAGACAAAGCATTGAGAAGGTAAGAGTTATGAGTTGAGTTGTATCTTGTGCCATAACAAACTGCGGCAAATTTCATAATTGCAGGTGCGGAAGGGCAAAGTGAGGTTGCAAGTTACTTATCCATATTCAAAAGCCGGAGTTGGCGGAGCCACAGTACTCATCAAACAAACCAAACCAGACTTTGCATTCGGGTGCGGCATGAACTCCCACATTCTCAAAAGCACCGATTATCAAAACTGGTTCGCATCGAGGTTCAAATTCACTGCTTTCACCAACGAAATGAAGTGGTACAGCACAGAGAAGAAGCAAGGCCAGGAGAACTACACGATAGCTGACGCGATGCTGAAGTTTGCACAGGACAACAAAATCTCGATTCGAGAGGCCACACCGTTTTCTGGGATGACCCGAAGTACCAGACTGACTGGGTCAAGGCCCTTTCGCCCAAGGAACTGCAGGAAGCAGCTGAGAGGAGGATCAACTCCATCGTATCAAGATATGCTGGAGATGTGATTGCTTGGGATGTGGTCAATGAGAACCTGCACTTCAGCTTCCTTGAGGACAATCTTGGGAAAAACGCCTCTTCGATTTATTTCTCAAAGGCATATAAGCTGGATCCAAGCGCAAGAATGTTCGTGAACGAGTTCAATACCATTGAGTTTGGTGGAGACGTTAAGGTGAGCCCTGGGAACCTCAAGAAGAGGCTTGAGGGGATGCTTTCGTATCCTGGAAACGAAGATATACCTGCAGGAATAGGAGTGCAGGGCCATTTTGGCCCTGGCCAGCCAAATTTGGCTTAGATGAGATCAAGCCTGGACATTCTTGCAACAACTGGAGCGCCCATTTGGCTGACAGAAGTATCTGTGGAACCAGGACTTTACCAGGTATTGGACTTCCCCTAGGACAGAGGTGATCATGCCTAGCAGCACCGCTCGACCAGAAGAGCAAAATGGGCAGGCTTGGGATAGCGATTCTCTTTTTGCGTCCTGCCTGCCAAACCTTGCCAGTCTTTTATAGAGCAGTTTCCTTTTCCCGATATTAGTCCTGATAGATCCATTATCCAAATATCTGCTGTCCTGAGCCAGCCTCGAGCTGTGATCAGTAACTAGAAGTACATTTTTAAAAACTTGGCAATTTGACACTTTCTAATTTGCACAAATCTTTTCCTGACATCACAGGCTCAATACTTGGAAGAGGTGCTTAGGGAGGCTTATTCTCATCCTGCCGTGGAAGGGATCATAATTTTCGCAGGCCCTTTGCCCGCCGGCTTTTCTGCCACTGCTCTCACGGACATGAACTTCAACAGTACCCCCGCCGGAGATGTTGTGGACAAGCTGATCAAGGAATGGAAATCGATGACGAAAGCTCGCACGAGATGAAGGAGGGTTCTTTGGCACTTCGCTGCTCCATGGAGAATATGAGATTACGATAATCAATCCAATCACGAATTCCTCTTCCACTTCAATATTCGAAGTGACTAAGGATAGCTCAGAGAAGATCTTCCATATTCAGATGGAATGAATAGTCTACCACAAGCTCCTATACACCTAAGGATAGTTTTTAGCGTGGATTGATGCTGCTATAATTCATAGTATAGGTATTTTTAAAAGTAGATAATTCATCTTAGGATTTCATGAGCAATAGTCGATATTTTTCAATTTTCGTTCTTTCTAGGAGACTTTTCTGAAATGAGAGTAATAGGAACATTACATATTTGGTTATGCTCTTCTACTCAGGATCAGGTATTAGTGATTTTTGTTCTCTCGATGCTTTGAATGAAGTTGACTGGGAGAATGTCTTACTTGTTCTAATGACGCAGTCCTAAACAATTAAGCTAATGCTTTCAGTTTTAAGCCATTTGAAGGCAAATCAGCACCAACACAGGCAATATCAAATACGCCAACTGCCCTTTTGCGACTTTCTTGCATGTTGACATGCAAATTGCCAATTTGATTGCGCGATTAGTACTATCATGAATGCAAGAATGAAGAACCAGACATTGATCGTAGATGATAAGAACCCAAGATCTCAGCCCGAAAAAGAAAAATGGCCATATGAATTATTCTGCACATCTGATCTTCCAAGTAGTTCACATTTTTGGTCTCCTAGAAGATACATAGCTAAAGCCTGCAGGGGACAGCTTGCAATCCTAAACTAAGCAGAAACAAAGATAGAAAATTTGTGATTGAGTTCGAAATTATGTGAGTTCAATGGTAATGAGAGAATTAATTGAAGCTTCGATGTCTACCTACATAACAAGCGTGTACGGCACTAAAGTATTTTTGAAACAATGACCTACTAGGCTAACTTTATGCTTAAATTTTTTCGAACTAGTTATATCTTTCTAGTTCGATCTTATATTTTAACTTACGCAAACATAAATATCACACTATAAAATGAATCAATCATCGTTTTTGCCTTCGATGGACCAAGAGAAGAGACAACATTCGCAATGCGACCATCACCATCGCCTTTGCACAGCTACCGCATTGCCCGAGGTGACCGACCAGCATTATTAACAAGCTTCGAGAGAAATTTCCACATTCTCATAGAGGTGCAAAATCACTTGTATGTCATCAATAAGCATGATCTTCTAGGTCAAAATTACATGCTATTGACTATCCATACAAATAATTACTGACATTTTTATTGAACCCTTTTGCTTTTGCCCTCCTTAATTAATCTTAATTAGCAGTTATCTGTCAACCATCAACCACTACCCTCAGATATCTATAGGAGCTTCCAGCTGAGCTTTTATCCAATCTGAAAATGGAAAGTTCTCCCTGAGCTATCTCTGGTCACTTCAAATCTTGAAGTGGAGGAGCAATTTGTGGCTGGGTCGGTTATCGTAATCTCATACTCTCCATGGAACAGTGAAGTGCTAAAGAACCCTCCATCGTTGGTGAAGGCTTCGAAATCAGGGGATTTCCATTCCTCGATCAAGTTGTCCACAATGTCCCCAGCCGGTGTGTTGTTGAAGCTTTTGTTGGTGAGAGCAGTGGCATTGAAGCCGGCATATGCAGGGCCTGCAAACATTATGATCCCTTCCACAGCAGGATGTGAAAAAGCCTCTCTTAGGATCTCCTCCAAGTAATGAGCCTGCAATGCCAGAAAAAGAAAAATCTTTAATGCATTAGGGAGTGCCAATCCTTTGATATTGCACTTTCAGTTTGTCACTAATCACAACTCTAAATTGGTTCAGGACAACACATTCTAGGATGAGTGTGGATGCCCATTATTAAGAAAATCAAATATTTTATTTAATATTGACAGGGTCGGCGGGCGAAGTTGGGCGGGCCGATTGCAGGAAGAGAAATGCTTGCCCAAGCCTGCCCAATTTTTCCTTTCGGGCCAACCAGTCTCACCCGGCACACCCGGTTGCGTGGCCATGCATAGTTGATACCTGGTTAACTCCTGGTTCCACAGACACTTCTGTGAGCCAAATGGGAACACCAGTTGTAGCCAGAATCTCCAGACTAGATCTCATGTAAGCCAAATTTGGCTGACCAGGGCCAAAATGGCCTTGTACTCCTATTCCCGCTGGGATATCTTCGTTTCCGGGGTATGAAAATATCTCCTTCAGCCTCTTCTTGTAGTTCCCCGGGCTCACCTTCTCGTCCCCACAGTACTCAATGGTGTTGTACTCATTCAAGAACATCCTCGGGGTTGGATCGAGTTTGTATGCCGTCGAGTAATATATCGAGGAAGCGTTTTTCCCAAGGTTGTCCTCAAAAAAGCTAAAGTGCAGGTTCTCATTGACCACATCCCAAGCAATCAGTTGTCCTGCATATCTGGAGACAACCGAATTGATCCTCTTCTCTGCTGCTTTTCGCAGGTCCTCGGGTGACAGGGTCTTGACCCAATCGGGCTGGTACTTGGGATCGTCCCAGAAAACATTGTGGCCTCGGATTGAAATGCCGTTATCTTGCGAGAACTTCACCATTGCGTCAGCTATTGTGTAGTTCTCTTGGCCTTGTTTCTCCTCTGTGCTGTACCACTTCATTGCGTTGGTGAAAGTGGTGTACCTGAACCTCGAAGCGAACCAGTTTTGATAATCAGTGCTCTCGAGGATGTGGAAGTTCATACCGCACCGAATGGGAAGCCCGGCTTTGTTTGTTTGACAAGAAATTTGGCTCCTCTGACCGCGAGTCCTTTTTTCTTCGCATAAGTTATCTGGAACCTCACTCTGCTCTTCCGTACCTGAGAGATCAAAATTCGCATTAGTTTTTTTTTTTTTTTAGCAAACTTGGGACAACTTCTGATTTCACCTTCTCTATGCTTTTATCTTGGTGAAACCTTCATTGCTTCTTCGAGAATGGGTGCAACGCAACATTGTCAACCCATATTTCTTTCGAGGTATTCTTGCTCTGCCACAATCAGGAATCAGAACAACATTAGCGCCCCACCTAATGTAGCTTCCAACTTTTCAGTGAAAGTATTCTCACACAGGTTTAATCTCGACCAAATTCAGGACGAATATGGCAAACACACTGCCCGTTTACTCCCAATCGAAGGGTGAATTTCGAAAAGTACTGATTACTGGAGAAGTTAACTGTGCACATGGGGGATAACAATAGCAATCATACATCAAGTCCCTGATCTTGTCTTGAATTCAGTTCATCTTTAGAATGTGCTGATGTTTTAATAATCACCTCAGAAGGCATAAACTAGTTGACGTGTGTTCTTTCAAAAGTAGATTAATCTAAAACAGTTCAGTGGCCATCACTTCACCTCGAAAAGAACATCGACAGTGCTCGAAGAATTCGCAGCGACGCCTCCTTTTAGCAAAGACCAGCACCCTTGCTCTGCCACGATGCTGCCTCCGGGGACAAACTCGCCATCTCCAACTCCAAATACCACTGATACTGTCTCGCTTCCTTCATTGACTTGTATCCAAGCTGCGAAAATCCCTCATCAACATGAGTAATAGATCATCTTAAACTTCATCCACATATACCGTTTCGCATTCCTTGATATTGGAGACCCGAAATTCTTTGCAAAAAAAAAAAAAAAAAAAAAACCATTCAAGTGTCCTGTTTATGCAAGCCCACAAACCACATGTTTATTGGCTTCACATGAAGAAAATCCGACATGCACGTGAAGGCATGTGTGCGTACTTGGGGTTTGTAGTGATGTTCTGTAGGAAAAGTTTTTCAGATAATTACCTGAGAATGCATAGAACTTGCCCTTCTCGAGTCGAACTTTTTGAGAGACACTGTCCACGGGACGTTTCCTATTGCGTGCCACCATGAACCTGTTCTTGCTACGCGATATGCGTTCTTCAATCACTCCTTTCCCAAACATGGCCCATCCAGTGGTGCCATTACTGAACTCCGGGTTAACTATGACCCCACCGCCATACATAGTACTCGCAGGCTCTGCCAAACACTGCTTATTGGATACATAAGGATCCCAGTTACAGTTAGTTCCCATCAGTACCAAAATCACAATTTGGGCATGAACCAAAATTTTTTGCTTAATTTCAGCACAACTTGTTTCCTGCAGGCTTTTAGCTATTGACTTTCAGGAACCCAAAAATGGGTACTACGTGAAAACTACGTCACTGTACAGAATGATTCGTTTGATCATATTTCTCTCTTCTGGACAGCGATCTTGGGTTGAGAATAATTCATTCGACTTATCGATGACCATGCAAAATCGAATTGGCATTCACACGTGAACATAACTCAAAAGTTGCAAGTAATGTCCAGGACTTTGATCTTACCTGGGTCGTTGCCAATGCATCATATTGCACATCACTGAAGACAGCCTGGGTGATCTGCCCTGAAATGGCTAAACATAGAAAGCATTTAGCTTAATTGTTCATGTCATCACCGACATGACTAAGAAAAGCATTTGGAACAGCTAAAACCAATCTAACAGTCAACTTTATTCAAAGTACATCAAGAAAAATCTTTAAAGAAACAACAAATCCTAAACTCTATTGTAAAGTTCTTGGAGTGATATGACATAATACTAAATATAACGCAAGTGTAATAAACTGTGAGAGAAACTAGCACCTGATCCTGAGTAGAACAACACAAATGTGAGCCAAAGAAACAGTGGCATGGTGCATACAGAGGAGCTTATCGCCTCTTTCCAGTCCTGCAATAAAAAGCCAGCCAGAGAAACCGTGTAAGGCACCAATCAGTCATGTCCAAAGGACAAAATGACTCCTGTGAATGTGAAAGCGTGCAGCAACCTAATCAATCTCAGTTCTTGCACGTCCCGTGACTCTTCTCTCGACCCCATATATATAACCCAACAAAAGACTGGCCCAGGGCTGGTCTGGAGATCTTGATGGGTAGGTGACAAACAGTGTCCAAATTAGCGTTCTGTAAGTCAATAGTAAGAATGTGACTTGGATGTAGAGAGAGCATCGAGAAATGAGTAATTCTACTCAACCTATATGCTAAGCGTTGTGATAGAGCACATGTGGATAATTCGAACAAGTGGGATATTCGAGGTTTCACTATATCTGGCCAGATCAAACATCACTGCAGTTAACAACATCGGTCTTATTATATTTCACTAGCAATCTCCCGAGGAATTTAGCTTTTAAAGAAATTGTTGGGAATTGGAATGCAGCAAGCCCCTTTCCTCCTCCCTTTTACTGTTTGGATTGCCTGTTCAGCTGTCTTGGAGGAATCCTCTTTTGGATGAACCCTGATGAAGTGACGACTAGTAAATTGACCGGGTGTGAATAACGAGGACATTTGCTTGGTTTTTTTTTTTTTTTTTTTGGGGGGGGTGGTTTGGGGTGGTTCGTTTCTTGCAGTAATTTTACACAGTTCTTTTAGACACACAAGAAGAGAAAATGGGAATCTTTAAAAGCGGCATGGCAACGCATACGTTCGGAGATTTTCATTTATTTCGGACACACAGGAATGGCATGAAGTTCAGTGCGTGACGAGGATGCGTGACGGAAGCTTTTGTGTCGAGGTAATATTTTTGTAAAGATTTTACCAGTGTAATAGTCTTTGAGCCACTATAAGAATAATAGCTTGTTTTGAGTAATAAATTCTTAAAGGAATAAGTCCCATGATAATTTATAAATATTTGTTATTTGATTTTTTTCATTATTCAAAATAGACTACTATCCTCATAGTAGATTAAGAATCGTTATTCAATCATTTCTCTTTTGGGAATAATATTTGTCATGATCTTGTATGTTGCTTGTGAAATACTTTGGTACATGCAGTGGCGTTTTGATTATGTTCTTGTGATGGTTGGATCTATTGGAAACTAGTGGGAAGTCGAGTTTCCGGAAGAGCTTTTCTCGTGGGCCTGTTTTTCATGAAAAGAGTTTGAGTCGTGATGGAAAATTTTGAGGAGATGCTTCACATAAAATGGAAAGTAGTGAAGCTAATTACATGAGCTTTTAGGGAGTAGGAGGGAGGGAGGGAGACGATTGAATGATATGGTGAACTTGAACTAGTCTCCTTCCGACCTAAAATAAAAGAACTAGTCCCCACCTTTAATATTGCTTTTTAGTGGGTTCAATCCAAAGTTTAGAATATTTTAAAAATTGATAAGTGTTTGAAGTTCTATAACTTGTCACGAAAATTCTTTTCCTTTTTAAAACTTGCAAAAAATGCATTTAAGTCCTAAAACTTATCAAATTTTTTCAAACGAGTCCTAAGATCAACGCCGTTAGCCTTTTCCCTTAAAAATGCTGACGTGGCATTTTAAATAATTTTTATTTTCCACGTGAATTTTTTTTATTTTTTATATTTTAAAAAATTAGTTTTAAAAACTAAAAAAATCAAATTTATTCTTGTTATCTTATTTTCACCAAATTTTTTTTAAAAAATTAAAATATTTATTAAAAAAACATTTTAATTAAAATTAATTTTTTTAGTTAAAATATTTATTAAAAAACATATTTAAAAAGTTAACATTATTTTTTTCATTTATTTTGAAAAATTTTAAAAAAAATTTTTTAACTTTTCTTTTTAGTTTTTGTTGAAAATAAGATAAGAATAAATTTAATTTTTAGTTTTTAAATCTAATTTTTTTTAAAAATGGATAAAAATTAATTAAAAAATAAACCTGGAAAATAAAAAATTATTTAAAATGCCATGTCAGCATTTTTAACGAAAAAGACTAACGGCATCGATCTTATGACTCGTTTGAAACAATTTGAGAAGTTTTAGGACTTAAATGCACTTTTTGCAAATTTTAGGACGGAAATGCATTTTCGTGATAAGTTTGTACGACTTCAGAACACTTATCCCTTTTAAAAAATGCGATTTTACACTTTTGAGTTTGACTTCTACTATAGTATTGAAGTCCATGGTTGATTGATGACCTACTATCAGTGTATTTCGGTGTTTTGTGCATATTTCAAAGAAGGAATCTTGTGATCAACAGTTTTTATGGTTCAGTCTAGTGAAACATGAGATGAAGGTGGGCATTGTGGTGTAACAATGCAATCTCGATGGCAGCCTTCCTGATACCGTATGGTAAAAGAGACGAAGAATGAAGGTCGAGAGATGTTGACACAGAAGAATACTTGGAATTAAGGGGGAGCTCCTATGTGAAAAGGAGACCCCCACACACACAAAATATATAAACCCTATAGTCAAGCAATGTGTGATATATTTTGACAATTACAACACTTGTAATTTTGAAGATATTTGAATATATATTAAACCTACTGTATGGCAATCAATTCAATTCTAAACTTTTCAATTTGACAAATTTAGTCATAAATTTTTTGATGATTTGCCAATATAATCTTTTCAGTCAATTTTTGATTGGAAATTGTGGACATGTATGTTGACTATCTTATATAACATAGTCGATGCTAAAATAACCAATTTTTAATTTTTTTTTAAATTCTGAATTTTCTAATTAGAGGATAAATAGAGGGTCTAGATCCGCACTAAATAACACTCCACCTAAACTCTAGATGATAATTTGATTGTTGTAAATATTTATTTTGCTAGAATTTTCTGCATATTAGTATATCTCTCTTGCAGAAATTCCTGTTGACAATAAGATTTGAACAACACAATAAATATGGTCTTAAACCCGTGCAACGCACAAGCACTTCTCTAATAAAACATATTATAGTGCTGAAACTAGCGCAAAGTTGAGTCTCATGACATGTGTCAGAGAAACTCTTTTGTACTTTGAAGATGACAAAACACTATGTGAACTAATATATATCATTAAGCGCAAAGAGATCCTCTCGATACACAAGTTGATAAGCAGATAATGCTGAGAACGGGACCTCTGTGCTAATGGAGAGTTTCCTTGATTTGCAAATGGAGAACAAGATACCAACCTGTAAGTGTTAGAATTGGAAGCACCTCTTGATTTCGCCAAACAAGCAAGGGACATGAATGAAAAAATTGTGGAGTTTAATAGAGAAAAGTCTCGTCAAAACCGAAATCCAAAGCTCGGCGGATCCAAGCGCATATGCCACGTTGGGGTCTCAAGCTGGTTCGACAATCCCACGATTCCCTCTCCGTCTCTTTCTTCTGCAGAGCACCTCCTCTGACGATCTTAATGAGGGATTCTCAAAGGAAAGACCCAAAACTGATGGGGAATGCACCCAATTTAAGGAAACCGTCCACACCATGCACGTGCTCTTAAAGTAAACGTTCACTCCATGCACGAACTGTTGAGAAAATCGATGGAGAAAATGAGTGGATTTTCTGTTCACACGACAATTGTGTTGAACATCGTGAAGCATCAAGTTCACTCCACCGATATTATAAAGTGTTAATAATCATCTTTACCACATGTTTTTCTAGATGCGGTCATACAGAATGAAATGTACGACCTTGACATATATATATTTCAGATATGAAGGAAGTCCTATACTTAATGAATAGACGTCGATTTAATTGTAAACTTTCTAATTTCATCAATTGAATTTTAATTTTTTATGATGATTTGCTGATTAGCCAATTTTGGCTAAACAGAAGAAGTGCTGCGCACAGCAAAAGCAAGCTGTTCTTTTATTGGAACTGTCTAGTAACGCCCAGCAGTGAAGATGTTATTGACTTGATACACACCAAGCTCGGGCTCGACTCCACTTGCATACCTAGTACTTGAAACTCAACTCTAATTGATCGTGTATAAAAATTAACATTTTAGCTTAGCTCGAATATTAATATATACTTGGACTTGACTCAATTATAATGGAGTTGTGTATGAACTTGAGCTCAAGCTCGGGTTTAACAAGCTCAAAAGGTTTTCTCAGCTCTTGTGTCTATGTGATACTACATATTCGTAAGGACTTGTATGTCACTTATTGGAATGATAGAACATTTATGAAAGAATAAGAGAAACTGGATTAGGTTAGCGAGCCCATCGATCTGAGCGTTGACGAGCTCGAGCACATTCTGACAAGATATTCAAGTAGCGCTAGCTTGACTCACTGATCTCGATTTATCCTTGTATCCGGCATGAGCTGTTCACAAGTTAACTAATTGAATTGATTTCAACCCTACCTAGGACGAGATTGCCTTGCATAATAGTTTTTGGGAAGTGCAACTTAAGATTTATATGATTCTATGAATAATTTTTGTTCAGAAATAGTTTTTCTATTTCTATTCCCCAAACAAGTTTTTGAGTAGAAATACATTTTTGATAACTACACAAAATTTGTATTTTCAGAGTAGAAAAAAAAAACATAAATTTGTTTAGTACAACCCTAAAAATTTCTATTCCCAATTTTTTTATTTAATTATAAAAATATCCATGGAGACTTAGGCTCCGTTCGCTTTGCGAAAAATAATTTCTGAAAAAATATTTTCTAGATTTTTCGGCGTTCGTTTCACGGAAAATGAATTCCTTGGGGAAAATGTTTTCCGTGAAAGAAAAAAAAAATCTTCTAAATTAAGGGAAAATGTTTTCCACTTTTGAAAAGTGGAAAACATTTTCCTCGCTTGATCTCTCTTATCTCACACCTCTACAAATCCTTACTTTTTCCTCCCCTTTCTTTTTCTTTTTTTTTTTTTTTTTTGTTCGAATTATTTTTTAATTTTCTTTTTCTATTTTAATTCGAATTATTTTTAATTTCCTTTTTCTTTTCTATTTCTATTTCTATTTCTAGTTCTTTTTTTTTTTTTTTTTTTTTTCTTTTTGTTTCCCATTTTCCTCTTTCTTGGCTAGTCGGTGGCCATTGCTAGGCGAACTTTGAGCTCGTCGATCTCAAGCTCGCGTTCTTCACTCTTACTTATCATTTTCTTTATTTATTCTACCCTGCAGTTGTACATTGCTCAAGCAAAGGGCTCTACATGCTTTGCTTATTTTTTCTTTTATTTATTAGAATACAAAAGACGAGAGAACATGTCACTCAATTGGAAGATTCTCATGAGGGCTGTACATGCTTTGCTTCTTTTTAAAATTCATATGAACATCTTTTTAGAGTAGATAAGCGTTTGGCGACAATGAGGAAACAAAGATATGAAGTAAGTTTTGTTAGGGAAATCCCTTATGATGTTTTGAAGATGACAAAATAAATCAAAGGCTACTAACATATTTGATGGTTGAGTAATAGGCCATGCAGATGTTAGAACATGTAGAGGATATTATCAAAGTCGAAGACTGGACTCAAGACTCAAAGTCGAAGAGGCTGTTAGACTCAAGACTCAAAGTCGAAGGCTGCCAGACTTTAGTGTCAAAGTCTGTTCTACATCGAAGTCTGTTCACTCGACAAATTCCAGGATCGAACGTGAATGATGAACCAGAAGACAGACTCTATGCTGAAGCTGAACTGGGTACAGACCTTAAAGCTAAATCTGTTCAGAAGCAGATATGTTCAGACTCAGATTGTAAAGTCTACAGACTCATATTGTAAAGTCTACAGACCCAGATTGTAAAGTCTCAAGACTCATATCGTAAAGTCTAAAGACTCAGACTTTACATCCAGATTCGATGAATCGTAACTCAAGCCCAATCATACAACGGCTAGTGATCTGGTTTGGATTCCACATCAAGATTGATTTGATTGATTCAATCTAATTGATTGATGATTGGATCTTGAAGACAAGAACTTTCTAAACGAAGAAGCTTTACTTATGGAAACCAAGATTTCGTTTGTATGGGCGATCGGAATCAATTTGGGATTCTACCTTTGTCACTCAACGGCTACCAAATCTTCTAGATACAGAGCTGTCCAATGGGTATATTGGAAGACGATTCTCCGGGATACTGTCCAACGGTAGTTTGGAAGTGGAGGAGTATTTAAGAAGATGAAGGACCGATGAGCAAGTAAGAGACGGAGCGTAGAATTTATAATTCCAAAGTCGAGCGACTTTAGATCATATACTTGTCTCTTGAGAGCTTAAACGTTTGTAATCGTGAGAGAAATACCAAGAGAGTGACTTAGTGAGATAGTGTGATCTACTAAGTATTTGCACTCGGAGTTGTAATCTCTTGTTGATTGCATAGTGGAATCCAGCCAAGAAGGCTGTTATCGTGGGAGAGTGGACGTAGGCTTGGATTAAGCCGAACCACTATAAATCTCGTGTTCTTATTCTCTTCCCTAACTCCTTTATTTTGTTCATACTAGCATTCTCAAGTTTGATTGGATTTAAAGGCAAGTTCATATTTAATGGATTTATAGGTCGATAAGTGATACATACTTAAGTGATGAAGTCTTAGAAAATATTTTCCTTATCGAAGTATTTTCAGTTTTTAGCCGAACACTAGAAAATATTGTTATTTTCCTGGAAAATGACTTATGGGAAAATATTTTCCCGAAATAGTCTATTTTCCACGAAATGAATGGACCCTTAGATAAACTGGACTATTATAAGGATTTAACTTATCAAGATATTCTAAGATGGTCTTAGAATATTTGACATAATAGTTATTCAAAAATGTATGGCTGGAAATGGTAACAAAAAGTTCCTGGTTTATAACTCGTAATATGAAAACGTTGATAGTAAATCTTTGGGCATTACAATAGATAAGTGCATAGACCTTTTAAGCTTTTTTAAGTACAAGAAGAAGAGTAAACATTATCCGGTGGAATGGGCAAGGACAAAACAACTAAGAATGGACGCGATCATCCATGGAGAATATGAGATTACGATAATCGATCCGATCACGAATTCCTCTTCCACTTCTAGATTCGAAGTGACCAAGGATAGCTCAGAGAAGATTTTCCATATTCAGATGGAATGAATAGTCTGCCACAAGCTCTTATACACCTAAGGATAGTGTTTGACCGTCGATTGATGCTGCTATAATTCATGGTATAGGTATTCTTAAAAGTAGATAATTCATCTTAGGATTTCATGAGCAATAGTCGAAACTTTTTCAATTTTCTTGATTTGAAAAATGGAGAACAAGATACCAACCTGTAAGTGTTAGAATTGGAAGCACCTCTTGATTTCGCCAAACAAGCAAGGGACATGAATGAAAAAATTGTGGAGTTTGATAGAGGAAAGTCTCGTCAAAACCGAAATCCAAAGCTCGGGGGATCCAAGCGCATATGCCACGTTGGGGTCTCAAGCTGGTTCGATAATCCCACGATCCCCTCTCCGTGTCTCTTTCTTCTGCAGAGCACCTCCTCTGACGATCTTAACGAGGGATTCTCAAGGGAAATACCCAAAACTGATGGGGAATGCACCCAATTTAAGGCAACCGTCCACACCATGCACGTGCTCTTAAAGTAAACGTCCACTCCATGCACGAACTATTGAGAAAATCGATGGAGAAAATGAGTGGATTTGCAGTTCACACGACAATTGTGTTGAACATCGTGAAGCACCAAGTTCACTCCACCGATATTATAAAGTGTTAATAATCATCTTTACCACATGTTTTTCTAGATGCGGTCATATACAATGAAATGTACGACCTTGACATATATATTTCAGATACGAAGGAAGTCCTATATTTAATGAATAGATGTCAATTTAATTGTAAACTTTATAATTTCGTCAATTAATTTTTTATTTTATTTTATGATTTCCTGATTATCCAGTTTTAGCTAAACAGAAGAAGTGCTGCGCACAGCAAAAGCAAGCTGTTCTTTTATTGAAACTGTCTAGTAACGCCCAATAGTGAAGATGTTATTGACTTGATACACACCAAGCCCGGGCTTGACTCGACTTGCATACCTAGTACTTGAAACTCAACTCTAACTTGATCGTGTATAAAAAGTAACATTTTAGCTTAGCTCGAATATTAATATATATACTTGGACTTGACTCAATTATAATGGAGTTGTGTATGAACTTGAGCTCAAGCTCGGGTTTAACAAGCTCAAAGGTCTTCCCAGCTCTTGTGTCTATGTGATACTACATATTCGTAAGGACTTGTATGTCACTTATTGGAATGATAGAACATTTATGAATGAATAATAGAAATTGGATTAGGTTAGCAAGCCCATCGATCTGAGCGTTGACGAGCTCGAGCTCATTCTGACAAGATATTCAAGTAACGCGAGCTAGACTCATTGATCTCGATTCATCCGTGAGTCCAGCATGAGCTGTTCGCAAGTCAACTAATTGACTTGATTTCAACCCTACCTAGCAAGAGATTGCCTTGCATAATAGTTTTTGGGAGGAGCAACTTAAGATGTATATGATTCCAGGAATAATTTTTGTGGAGAAATAGTTATTTCTATTTCTACTCCCCAAACAATCTGAGTAGAAGAACATTTTTGGTAACTATACAAAATTTTTATTTTCAGAATTGAAAAAAAAAACATAAATGCATTTAGTACGACCCTAAAAATTTCTATTCCCAATTTTTTTTTCATTTAATTATAAAAATATCGGTGGAGATTTAACAATTCTTGTTTGGATAAATTGGACTATTATAAAGATTTAACTTATCGAGATATTTTAAGATGGTCTTAGAATATTCAACGTAATAGTTATTCAAAGATGTATGGCTGGAAATGGCAATAGAGAGTTCCACTGGTTTATAACTCGTAATATGAAAATGTTGATAGTAAATCTTTGGGCATTACAATAAATAAGTACATAGACCTTTAAGCTTTTTTAAGTACAAAAAGAAGAGTAAACGTTAACTGGTGGAATGGGCAAAGACAAAACAACTTAGGATGGAGGCGATCATAAAGTTGGTGCATTTATTTGCACAAACTCATCAAACCTTTAATCAAATGACTTTATATATCCATGGAACATGAACATGGTTTTATTTGACTGCTATAAGCACAATACAAATGGTAATGCAAAAGATTTGTCCAAAACCATCTAATTTTCTATTAAATAGAATTGCAAATGATCTTAAAGGACGTCTCCAATAAAATCTTAGGAGAAGAAGACATATTCTCTCAACCGTGTCACTAAGCTATCATGACCTAGCATTACCAAAAAAATAAAATAAAAGCATTCAAAAATCCATATGGTAAAACCCTAAGAGCTTATTCAATTTTGAATCTATTTTTCATCAACGGATTTTCACAATTTTTTAAGCTAAACTAATTTAAACTAAAATTAACACTAAAATCTAGTAAAACTAGTAAAAATCTAATTTCTAAACTCATGAATTTTTTACTTTTTATTTTGAAAAATGGGGACTCAAATCGGGTCGGAGACCAAGTTCGGATGTGAGTCTCATCCGAACCTTGTGTCAATTGTGTAAAGATAAACATAAAGTTACATTGAGCCTATTTCTCTAATATGACATTATCTCTTTTTTTTTTTTTTTTTTTTATGGTTCCCAGTAATAAAAAAAGTAGATTTTTTTTTTTAACTTATTGCTTCCATTACAAATCTATTTCCTTGCCACTAATTAATTCTAAGGCATAAAAAATTAATTGACATGCACAAACAGATCTCTTTTTTTTTTTCTGTTTCGGCGAACAAAAAAAAAAAAAAAACAGAAAATTAAAAATGTTATCAAACGGACCCTCGCTAACCGACCAATCAAGGGCTTCAACAATCAAACTGAATTGGAAATCTCTTCAAGTATGGTTCAGAATAGTTGTAGGGATGGATTGATGAAGTTTGAAGTTTCTCTTTAGCCCTGCAATGAAGTATGCTTTCGTTGTAGTCCTCCGTAGATGGAGAGGCTGTGGATTTAAAGAAATGGAGTAGGTCAAATTGAAAGGCCAAACCACTGTATACCTCGGATTTATTACTTCTTTTTCTCTCTTGATCCCTTCATTTTCAGTAGAAAGAAGAAGATAATTCTGCACGAGCACGCAACTTCTACATCACTTTGAGCACAACGTCCAACGCTTACTCGGGAAAATTTGTAGAAATCTCACTCGGCAATCGGTTCACTCCCTCTTAACTGTTGTGATTAGTCCATTTCGATCGATTAGTATGCTTACATGTTATCTCAGGAAAATCACTCACTTAATCCTAAACCTATTGTACCGATGTTAATTCAGCCATTAACTTTCTAATTTTGTCAATTGAGACCTAAACTTTTGCGTGAAATGTATTCTTTCTAGTCAATTGTTGTTCGAATCACTAACGTGGCAATCTAGTTGTAAGCTGTCCTTCATTGCACATCAACACATCAGTGATTTTCAACAAAAAATTATAAAAAAAAAATACATATTATAATTTAGTGTAAAGGAATAAGACTCAATTAATAAAATTAGAAAGTTTGTGATCGCATTACCATCCATATTATAAGTTTATAACTGATTAGATAATTTTACCTATGTCTACACCGATCCTCTTTGATCCATGGCTTTTTCACCCCCTCTTCAAGGGGAACACTCTTTGTCGTACCCCATGTTTAAGTGCACCGATTATCAAAACTGGTTCGCATCGAGGTTCAAATTCACTGCTTTCACCACCGAAATGAAGTGGTACAGCACAGAGAAGAAGCAAGGCCAGGAGAACTACACGATAGCTGACGCGATGCTGAAGTTTGCACAGGACAACAAAATCTCGATTCGAGGCCACACCGTTTTCTGGGATGACCCGAAGTACCAGACTGACTGGGTCAAGGCCCTTTCGCCCAAGGAACTGCAGGAAGCAGCTGAGAGGAGGATCAACTCCATCGTATCAAGATATGCTGGAGATGTGATTGCTTGGGATGTGGTCAATGAGAACCTGAACTTCAGCTTC
The DNA here is from genome assembly GCA_014182385.1 of Eucalyptus viminalis. Taxonomy (NCBI): domain Eukaryota; kingdom Viridiplantae; phylum Streptophyta; class Magnoliopsida; order Myrtales; family Myrtaceae; genus Eucalyptus; species Eucalyptus viminalis. The sequence continues at coordinate 19,155,056 of CM024532.1, forward strand.
CTTGAGGACAATCTTGGGAAAAACGCCTCTTCGATTTATTTCTCAAAGGCATATAAGCTTGATCCAAGCGCAAGAATGTTCGTGAACGAGTTCAATACCATTGAGTTTGGTGGAGATGTTAAGGTGAGCCCCGGGAACCTCAAGAAGAGGCTTGAGGGGATGCTTTCGTATCCTGGAAACGAAGATATAACTGCAGGAATAGGAGTGCAGGGCCATTTTGGCCCTGACCAGCCAAATTTGGCTTATATGAGATCAAGCCTGGACATTCTTGCAACAACTGGAGCGCCCATTTGGCTGACAGAAGTATCTGTGGAACCAGGACTTTACCAGGTATTGGACTTCCCCTAGGACAGAGGTGATCATGCCTAGCATCACCGCTCGACCAGAAGAGCAAAATGGGCAGGCTTGGGATAGCGATTCTCTTCTTGCGTCTTGCCTGCCAAACCTTGCCAGTCTTTTATAGAGCAGTTTCCTTTTCCCGATATTAGTCCTGATAGATCCATGATCCAAATATCTGCTGTCCCGAGCCAGCCTCGTTTGTGATCGTAACTAGAAGTACAGTTTTAAAAACTTGGCAATTTGACACTTTCTAATTTGCACAAATCTTTTCCTGACATCACAGGCTCAGTACTTGGAGGAGGTGCTTAGGGAGGCTTATTCTCATCTTGCCGTGGAAGGGATCATAATTTTCGCAGGCCCTTTGCCCGCCGGCTTTTCTCGCCACTTGCTCTCACGGACATGAACTTCAACAAGTACCCCGCCGGAGATGTTGTGGACAAGCGATCAAGGAATGGAAATCTCGATGACCTGAAAGCTCGCACAGATGAAGGAGGGTTCTTTGTCACTTCGCTGCTCCATGGAGAATATGAGATCACGATAATCAATCCAATCACGAATTCCTCTTCCACTTCAATATTCGAAGTGACTAAGGATAGCTCAGCGAAGATCTTCCATATTCAGATGGAATGAATAGTCTGCCACAAGCTCCTATACACCTAAGGATAGTTTTTTAGCGTGGATAAATGCTAATATAATTCATAGTATAGGTATTTTTAAAAGTAGATAATTCATCTTAGGATTTCATGAGCAATAGTCGATATTTTTCAATTTTCGTTCCTTCTAGGAGACTTTTCTGAAATGAGAGTAATAGGAACATTACATATTTGGTTATGCTCTTCTACTCGGGATCAGGTATTAGTGATTTTTGTTCTCTCGATGCTTTGAATGAAGTTGACTGGGAGAATGTCTTTGTTCGATGACGCAGTCCTAAACAATTAAGCTAATGCTTTCAGTTTTAAGCCATTTGAAGGCAAATCAGCACCAACACAGGCAATATCAAATACGCTAACTGCCCTTTTGTGACTTTCTTGCATGTTGACATGCAAATTGCCAATTTGATTGCGCAATTAGCACTATCATGAATGCAAGAATGAAGAACCAGACATTGATCGTAGATGATAAGAACCCAAGATCTCAGCCCGAAAAAAAGAAAAATGGCCATATGAATTATTCTGCACATCGATCTTCCAAGTAGTTCACATTTTTGGTCTCCTAGAAGATACATAGCCAAAGCCTGCAGGGGACAGCTTGCAATCCTAAACTAAACAGAAAAAAAGATAGAAAATTTGTGATTGAGTTCGAAATTATGTGAGTTCAATGGTAATGAGAGAATTAATTGAAGGTTGGATGTCTACCTATATAACAAGCAGTGTCTGGCACTAAAGTATTTTTGCAAGAATGACCTACTAGGCTAACTTTATGCTTAATTTTTTTCGAACTAGTTATATCTTTCTAGTTCGATCTTATATTTTAACTTACGCAAACATAAATATCACACTATAAAATGAATCAATCATCGTTTTTGCCTTCTGATGGACCAAGAGAAGAGACAACATTCGCAATGCGACCATCAACATCGCCACAGCATAGCTACTACATTGCCTGAGGTGACCCGACCAGCATTATTAACAGGCTTCTGAGAGAAATTTCCACATTCTCATAGTGGTGCAAAATCACTTGTTTGTCATCAATAAGCATGATCTTCTAGGTCAAAATTACATGCTATTGACTATCCATACAAATAATTACTGACATTTTTATTGAACCCTTTTGCTTTTGCCCTCCTTAATTAATCTTAATTAGCAGTTATTTGTCAACCATCAACCACTATCCTCAGATATCTATAGGAGCTTCCAGCTGAGCTTTTATCCAATCTGAAAATGGAAAGTTCTCCCTGAGCTATCTCTAGTCACTTCAAATCTTGAAGTGGAGGAGCAATTTGTGGCTGCGTCGGTTATCGTAATCTCATACTCTCCATGGAGCGGTGAAGTGCTAAAGAACCCTCCATCGTTGGTGCAGGCTTCGAAATAAGGGGATTTCCATTCCTCGATTAGGTTGTCCATAATGTCCCCAGCCGGCGTGTTGTTGAAGCTTTTGTCGGTGAGAGCCATGGCATTGAAGCCTGCATACGCAAGGCCTGCAAACATTATGATCCCTTCCACAGCAGGATGTGAAAAAGCCTCCCTTAGGATCTCCTCCAAGTATTGAGCCTGCAATGCCAGAAAAAGAAAAATCTTTAATGCATTAGGGAGTGCCAATCCTTTGATATTGCACTTTCAGTTTGTCACTAATCACAACTCTAAATTGGTTCAGGACAGCACATTCTAGGATGAGTGTGGATGCCCATTATTAAGAAAATCAAATATTTTATTTAATATTGACGGGTTGGTCGGCGGGCGAAGTTGGGCGGGCTGATTGCAAGGAAGAGAAATGCTTGCCCAAGCCTGCCCAATTTTTCCTTTTGGGCCAACAGTCGACCCGGCACACTGGTTGCGTGGCCATGCATAGTTGATACCGGTTAACTCTTGGTTCCACGGACACTTCGTGAGCCAAATGGGAACACCATTTGTAGCCATAATCTCCATCTTGGATCTCATGTAAGCCAAATTTGGCTAACCGGGGCCAAAATGGCCTTGTACTCCTATTCCCGCCGGGATATCTTCGTTTCCTGGTACGAAAAATCTCCTTTAGCCTCTTCTTGTAGTTCCTCGGGCTCACCTTCTCGTCCCCACAATACTCAATGGTGTTGTACTCATTCAAGAACATCCTTGGGGTTGGATCGAGTTTGTATGCCGTCGAGTAATATATCGAGGAAGCGTTTTTCCCGAGGTTGTCCTCGAAAAAGCTGAAGTGCAGGTTCTCATTGACCACATCCCAAGCAATCAGTTGTCCTCCATATCTAGAGACAACCGAATTGATCCTCTTCTCTGCTTCTTTTCCCAGGTCCTCGGGTGACAGGGTCTTGACCCAATCGGGTTGGTACTTGGGATCGTCCCAGAAAACATTGTGGCCTCGGATTGAAATGTCGTTATCTTGCGAGAACTCACCATTGCGTCGGCTATTGTGTAGTTCTCTTGGCCTTGTTTTGCCTCTGTGCTATACCACTTCATCGCGTTGGTGAAAGTGGTGTACCTAAACCTCGAAGAGAACCAGTTTTTATAATCAGTGCTCTTGAGGATGTGGAAGTTCATACCGCACCCGAATGGGAAGCCTGGCTTGGTTTGTTTGACAAGAAATTTGGCTCCTTTGACCGCGAGTCCTCTTTTCTTCGCATAAGTTATCACAGCTTGAATGCTGTTCTGATGATTGTGGGGCCATAGCGAGGACGCAATTCTATTAAGAGGTGGAGAGTGTGACAACCTCCTCTCTTGTCCCACATCGCCTAGGGAGGGAGGTCTTGGTCAGCTTATAAGGCTTTGGTCCCTCTAACCTAAGTAACGGGTTTTAAAGCTGTGAGGGAAAAGACCGTGGCTGGGATGGCGGTGTGTTCGTGCTAGGGCGGGTGACCCAAAGCGGACAATATTACACAGTCAGGCCCGAGATGTTACAATACTGGGACGCCTCGAAGTGAGATGCCCATGATAGCAATATCGTGGAAGTTTGGATGTGGGATTCCGGAAGTGACTCTATCGGGTCGGCTTGCGTTCCGATGGGTAAACTGATTGAGGGTGGACTTTGATATACACACTATAATATAAATTCCACTTGGCGTGTGAGTTCACTTGTTATTATTGCATCTCATCTTAGTTCAAATTAGGAGCATGAGGTATACATGTGCATTTATCATGTTCGTTATGAAGTGACCATTCTGGTGACATTTTAGTATTCATTTAGTTATACCTATGACAATCCTGCCTTAGTATATTGAGCTATTTGGTTGCGTTCTCTTGCTTTTTTTGGCAATTGTGGATTGTCTAGCTTAGGGTATTATTATTTCTTTACTAGGCATTGCTCATTCCTTTCTATTTTTCAGATCGTTAGTATGGACGTACCACTGATTGCTCATTATGGGGTGGTAGCGTACATTGATGTTTCTTTCCAAGATGTATATGACTCCGATATCGAGCTAACCTACATGAGATATGAGGCTACGCTTTGGATGGACGATGGCAGGGTAGACTTGATTCCTATGAGGTTCGTTGCTGGGTTGATAAACCATGAAGGGAGTTGTTTGGCCCTCTTCAGTTCAATGCTGGAGGACTTGGAGTTGGGGCAGGAGGTGCTTAGGTACCCAGATCATGATGAAGTTGGAGAAGACGTCTTTTGTTTTTTGATGGACGTGGGCTAGTCTAGGGGTTAGTGAAGTTACGAACCCTCTCACCCTTTTCCCTAGTTGATTACTTGCACTTTTGTTTATGAACATGTAAAGATATGATGTACATAGGTGAAGGACTTGTAAGTAATCTAGGTCGACGTATGTAAGCCCGAATGGTTTTTGAAAGGAAAGTTAACAAAGCTTCTCATGATCCTTATATATGTTCTTAGTTGGATTGTCTAATGCTAGATGACATGACTGTTATAGGGTGATCATGTGTTATAAAGCTTCAGATAATAAAATATACATGTTATACATGCTAGGTTTGAAAATATTTAGGATTAATGAATATCTAAGTTATGGAACACATTTAATTGCCAAGGCTAGCTTGCTTCTTGCATAAATGCATTCATAAGTGTTGCAGGCATTTTGAATATAATCCAAACCACAACTTTTCCTTAAGCCAAATTGAGTTTTGGAAAAGAATTTCTTAGAAATTGTTTTTTTAAAACATCACATGCACCAAAGTATTTTTTGAATTTGATTTGAAAAGATGATTCGTCGAAAATCATTTAATAATGAATATCGAGGTATTTAGAGCAACTTTTGTGAAAATGAATAGGTTTAGGCACAAACTAACCTAAGAAGTTTATCTAAACAATCATAATCATGTTCATATCAGGAAATTTCAGAACAAGCATGTAAAGAACACAAAATTTCTCAATACCCATTGATAATCTAGCTATGGAAAAATTCCCTAATATGCACAATATATAAAGAACAACTTTTGTGAAGAAATTTTTCCTAAACAAGCTATACATAATTTTACAAAAATCAGACAACAAGCAATAGCATGTCGAAAAATTGTTAAAACGGCATGACATTTAGCCAATATAATCAGAATTTGTCCTATCAAAACAAGTCTAAAAATCACCAAATTTTCACACAACATAACCAGTATGATGACAAACAAGTTTTTTTAAGAGCCCAAGTATAGAATTCTAATAGAAAAAATAGAATAAAAATCTCAAAGGTCTGTCCAAACAGGGGTTAGAATAGGGGTCCAAATTTAATCCCATGTCCAGATAGTGATCTAGTTTTTAAGAAAATGGAAAGTAGTCCAAACAATGAGTGATTTATGTGAAATAAATGGCATTGGAAACCTCTAAGTGTGTCTTTCAACTTCCTAAAAGGGCGAGTCCAAACTAGGTCAATTAGGTACTCTACGATCAAGATCTCTAAAGGTACGTGTGTCAAAAGCTAAAAATCAAAACAAAAATATGCATTAATAAATCTCAAAATCATTCAAGTAATGCACAAATAGCAGGAAAAAATCAGATGTGATTTAGAATTAGATGCGACAAACAATTTGGGTAATCATCTAACCCTAAGTCGGCATGTGAAGTTGTCCTAAAATTCGATGACAATACGAGATGACTCAAGATTCATGATGAAATGCTTGAGGGTTTCTGAGTGAACATACGCTATTGTGACACAAATGTAACATGCCAAATGACACTCAAATGCAATGACATGAACATGTACTCAAACCTTGTAACATATAGTTTAAGTGTCAAGAAGGTATCATTGCAAAATTTGGTTTCTAAAAGACCCAAACAAGCATGACAAGATGCATATACGGTAAGATTTCATTTCAACATTAACTTCATAGAACGGGCATGACTTCAGCCATCATCAAGACATGCAAAAATCCTACGAAAAATCCTACATATAGAATATGCAATGATGAATGCTTCTCGTTAAGAGTTCAAAATCTAAATGTGATCGCATGAATTGTAGAATGACAAAAAAATATGCATATTTTAGCTATGTACTACTGCAACACATTTTCACCTTAACTCATACAATTGGCTCACTTGTCAATGTCAAGACTTTGCAAAGCATGCATTGATTGAATATATATATATATATATATATATATATATATATATATATATATATATATATATATATATATATCATATATTTCAACTTTCATGAAAGACTTGAGACCAAATAAGCACATTCATAGACTTAATTTCATCAATATAGGGCAAACTATCCTATGTTCGGATCTAAGCAATTTTGACCTGGTTAAATACATCCAAAAATTCTGAAAAAAATTACAGGATTTTTTCCACACAATTACGAGAAATTTTCATGAAGTAAAGTTCCTCCAGATTTCAACAAAAAATCATTACAAAAATGACAAAATTAGAGATCAATAAGGAAACGTAGACTAACTTGGGCTTGGATCTGAGTAAATTTGACCTAGTTAAGTACATCAAAAAATCACAAAAAAAAAAAATTACAAAATATTCACAAGAAGATTTGGAACAAAACTCATGAGGAAATATTGTCTAAAAATCATCACAGGAGGCTACACAAAAATAGTAAAATCTCATTTTGGAATAAGAATGAAACCGAAATCCACTTGAACTACTGTAGAATCGCTTTGCTTCGGAAGTATATTTCGAGGTCAAACGACACTCGATTGGGGTGTGCAATCTATCGATTCAAAGCTTGTGATGTGCATTAGTTAAACTTAAGAGGACTCGAGTTGAAATGAGATTTTTCAGATATTTTTTTGGCCAAATCATCAAGAAGTCGGGTAATTGATCTAGTGGATTTGATTTACAAAAACCGGAGCCAAAATCGAGAATTGTGTTGAAATGTCCAATTAGGGGTTAATTTGTAATTTGATGAAATTCGAGGATTAATATATAAAATTTTGGGAAATTTTGAAGATACAAAAGTGAAATTGACATTGAGAGGATCCCAAAACCAGTCACCGGAGGTTTGGAACCGACCGGTAAGGGGCTAAACCAACCATCTCTGTCGGCAGCTAATTAGACAAGTCAGATTGATTCGATCCAATTTGGCCAATTTTTGACCTATTCTTAACTGATTTGGTCTGGTTTTTGTCATTTTGCTCATTTGGGATCTCCAAGGTTCCGAAATTTATGCAATTTGGTCCCTAAATGACCAAATTGGAAATGAATTTTACCTTATTTTAAGAAGAAATGAATGTAGGCATAATGTCAAAATTGGACCTAGAATTATGAAATTAAATTAAAGTTATGAATGAGTCAATTCGAATTTTGATGATTGAAGCTTTAATTAGTTGATTTTCTTATGCTCAAGAGGATAAAATTCTTCAAATTGATCAGTTTTGATGTAAATTTCTCAAATTCGATTTTGAATTTGGACTTATCTAAAGAAAATGAGTGAGAAACAATCGTCAATTCACAAGTCATAAATAATCAATTTTGATTAGGAAAATGTCGTGATATGGTCAATTGGGTCTCGACTATTTTAGCATTTGGCTAATTCAAGATGATAAGTATGGTTTGGTGTACTGAATTATTCTAATGAATTGCGAATCAATTTACAAGTTCTTAATGATTAAGTAAAAATTAAGGATTTTCTTTTTAGGTAATAAGGACCATAAAATCGAATAGGGGCAGGGAATATCTTTGCCGTGTTATGTGTGATCAGTGCTTTGGAGGTGCTCAGGTTTTTGGCAAATCGGCGGTCAACATCGGTCCCTCGGCCTTGGGAAAATCGAGGAATCTTCACTTAGCTTTCAGGACCACCCGACGAGTTCCTATCTTATCCCATCCATCTAGGAACACTTTCACGTAGAGGCGTGCGTGATCAATGTTGGTGTTGGTTGACCGGGGTCATTGCAGAGTGCTCAATAGGGGATTAGATGCACCTTATGGGATGCAACTAGAGGTGTCAAACATGTGGGTCGGGTCGGGTCGGGTCATTAATGGGTTGACCCAAATTGACTCATTATCCATTTATGACCCATTTAAGCTTAATGTATTTTCGACCCATACCCGATCCAACTCATACCCGACCCATACCCAACCGGTCCATATTAAGAAAATATTTTAATATTTAACCAAATTTAGGAAAAGTTATTCTTATGTTTTTTTTTTAAGATTATATTACTAAAAACTTCCAAGCTTAATTCTTATATATATATTTAAAAAATGGTATTGCTAAAATAGTTTTATACAACATAAATTTAATAGAAATCGAATTTTTAAAATAATTATTTTAAAAATCGAATTTTAATTATTTTTTAAAATTAAATTTTAAATTAATTTTATTTTTAAAATATAATTTTATTTTTTATTTTTTATTTTTGGTTCTTCTTCTTTGGTCGGCCACCGGCCGGCGAGCCTTGAGCTCGGCCGACGCTGGTGAGCTCAAGGCTTGCCGGTATTGAGCGAGCTCGAGCTAACCTGACGCCGACGAGCTTTAGGCTCGCCGGGCCTGGTCGCCGCCATTGCCCCGCCGGCGATCGGAGGAAGCAGAAAGAAAAAAAGGGAAGAAAGAAAAGAAAAGAACAAGAAAAAAAGAAGAAAAAAAGAAAAGAAAATTAAAAGAAAAAAATAATTATAATTTTGTTATTTATAAAAAATTATTTTTGTAAAATTAAAAAGGAAGAGAGATCTCTCTCTTAAAACCCACTTAAAATTTAAAACTAAACCCATTTAAGACCCACTTAAAACCCACCTATCAAAGTAAACCAATTTAATATGACCCATTTATGGTTTAAATGGGTCTAAGACCCATTTTGACACCTCTAGATGCAACCTTGAAAGCGTGCAAGAACCCCGGATAAACATTCCGCAACAAATATAATAATTACTAAAATAATATAAAAATCAATTTTGACTTTCTATAATTTGATATCGCATTTGCAAAATCGCTCGAGAATACATTTTATATGCAATCCATTCGGTAAGCTCCTTGATTGGGCGGGCGATGCGATAGCGATAGTCGGGGTCAATATATATTTTACATTACTATTGTATAGATCGGATTCTATGTTATTGGCATCATATACTTTCACGTAATCGAACGATTATCTTGGTCGAAACACTAAGGTTTTAAGAGTGGCGTAACCCTATATTGTGGTCTAAATGCCCTTTTTTTGAAAAATTATTGGTAGTGAATGCCTGAAATCAACTCTTTTTTTTTTAACGGGAATTGTCTGAACCTCTCCTTTCCTTGGAGCTTTTCTCTACCGAGTGTGTAGCAATGGAAACCCCATCCTTATCCCCTCAAACCCTAATCACCCACCATAATGTAACTTTCCTTCACTGTTTCATTCAAGTTACGGTATCCCAGGAGGTATTTCATTAAACCCCAGCGAGGCCCTCATCCCACATCTCTTCATTTCGTCTCCCAGGGATTCACTTCTCGATTAGGGAAATTCTTCAGTCAAAAAACCCTAATGGCAGGTCCCATCGAAATCCAGGCGTTCGTGAGAGCTGCGCTCGAGTTCTTCTTTTCGCATTGGTTCGTCTTTAAATTCAATGGGGAACCTCTTAAGTACTTTCAACCTTCAAGAGGACTCAGGCAAGGAGATCCCTTATCACCTTATCTCTTTATTATTGTTGCAAATGTCTTATCCTCATTGATGAAGCAAGCTGTAGAGAATGAAAGTATAAAAGGCATTAGGCTAAATCGAAGATGTCCTACGCTTTCTCACTTATTATTTGCTGATGACTCCATTTTCTTCATGAAGGGTTCTATTCTAGAATGCCAAAATCTGGCCATGATTCTAAATCAGTATTGTCTAAGGTCTGGACAGGAGGTTAACTTGAATAAATTTGGCATATTCTTTAGCAAGGGTTGCTCTCAATCTTTGAAAGAAAAAATGGCAAGGGAATTGAGGGTTCCCATTATTGATAAAACTGGCAAATACCTGGGTATACCTTCAGATTGGGGAGAGTCGAAAAAACAAATGTTTGCATGGATTATTGGGCACATGAGTTCAAAATTGGAAAGCTAGAAGGAGAAACTGCTCTCAAAAGCTGGAAAAGAAGTCTTGTTGAAAACGGTGGTTCAAGCGCTTCCTCAGTATGCCATGTCTATTTTTAAAATACCGGTGTCCATTTGCAAGGCTATTGAACAAAGAATTGCTTCCTTTTGGTGGAAGACCAATGAGAAAAAATCAGGCATGCATTGGAAGAAATAGGATTTATTGAAAACAAGGAAAGATCGAGGCGGAATGAGTTTTAGAGATCTTATATTTTTTAATAAAGCGATGTTAGGGAAGCGGGCTTGGCGGCTGGCACAACAACCGAATTCTCTATGGGGCATAATATTTAAGGGACTATATTATTCACACATAGACTTTTGGCATGCAGCATTGGGCCTACGACCTTCATGGGGATGGAGAAGCCTTGTCTTAGGGAGAGATTCTATAGCTCCCAAAGTCCAGTTGAAGGTAGGAGATGGATCGATGATTAAAATTAGGGAAGATAAATGGCTGCTCAGGGGTATTATTGAGGGTCCAATGAATATTAGTGAACCTTCATTTGTCTCTGAACTTATAAATAAAAAACAGGGAAGGTGGGACAACATGAAAATAGTAGCACACTTTGATGAACAGTTAGTGGAAGAAATTCTAACCATTCCTATTAAGCCACAGACAGAAACTGATAAGTTGGTATGGACTGGGACACATGTAGGCAAATATACAGTGAAAAGTGCATACAACTTCATCAAAGAGGATACAGCACAGGGTCAGGTGAATCAGGCCACATCATCGTTTCAACCTCCCCCCTCACTTTGGCAAGACATATGGAATTTGCGCACTCCAACAAATGTAAGAATTTTTATGTGGAATCTATGTCAAAATGCTCTCCCAACAAAAGATAACCTGTTTCGAAGGAATGTCTTACCTGATCCAATGTGTCCATTATGCCATTATGAGCGAGTAACGGTTGAACATCTTTTCCTGCTGTGCTCGTGGACAAGACAAATTTGGGATAATACAGAGCTGAAAATAAAAATATCAAGTCAGGGCTTGACAAGGATAGAGGAATGGTTTAGCAAACTCAAACAGACACCAAATCCTACAAACCTGCACTTGGTGGATGTTATGCTGTGGAATATGTGGAAGGCCCACAATCAGGCCATCTTTCGGGGTAGAAAACCAAAGGCATCGGCTATCATCGACTCAGCATTAGCGATTCTCAAAAGCTATAATAGGTGGAATCCGAGGAAGGGTGGTTCAAGTGATAGCGTGGACAAAAGATCTGCAAATCAATAAGCTCAAACAGGGGTTAGAGAGAGAATTGAAGAACCGAGACAGGGGAATGGAGAACTACGGGACGTGATGCAACCTGACAATAGCCACGAAGTTGATGAGTGGGGAGACAACAGGCCAACACGGCTGAGTGATGAGTGGAGCTTGAGTAGGAGAGAGCCGCAGAGAATAGGAGAGGACGACAGCAAAGTAAAAAGAAGAGAAGAACAATCTTGGCATAAAACCCCTGAGCTTCGAAATACCGGTGAAGATGAGTGGGCAACAAGTGGATCTAGGATTCGGAGGCCATATGGTGAGCCGAGAAATCGACCCCGAATGGAGGGGACCGTCGAAGAGAGCTGTGTGGGCGAGTCACACGAGGTGTCCCTTCGACCGAGAAGCGTCTTCGCGGATTCGGGAACATAACAAGTGAAGGAATGATGAAATCTGAGACTCCCGAAGCTGTTAGACAAAGAATACCCGAAATTAGAAGATTTGCTAAGACCCATGAAGCTGATGGATAGCCAACCCACGCAATCAACGGATCTGAAAATCAAGAGGCGGTAAGAGAAGAACAGAGATCAAACGAACCCAGCAGATATGTAACTACAGAAGCGGTAGAGGGCAGATCTGGGACCAGAAGACCTCACGGTGAGCTACAAACCCGAACTCGAGCGAAGGCAAAGGGAGAAGAAGATACTCCAAGAAATAGTGCACGCAAGCTGAATGGAGAGCCGCCTCTTCGAAAGGATGATGAGCATAGGCAGAGGAACCGCGAGCCGGACGAAGAAAGCTCCGCTGATTTACAGAACAGAGCATGAAGAGGACTGCTGCGAACCCAATTCCGCCATAACCCAGAGAAACGAGTTGCTGAGGAATGGAGAACTCACGCCCACAGCAGATCTGCAAACCTAATGATCGCACCACCTCAAACATGGATTCCACCGAAGCCAGGACTGTTGAAGATCAACATAGATGGAACGTATGTACCTGGTTCGCTGAAGCATTCCATCGCTTGCATCAGTCGCGGTACTGAGGGGAGGTTGTTGGGAGGGTTTGCGAAGGAAATAAGAGCCTCTTCCCCTTTAATGGCAGAAACCCTAGCCTTGTGGGAAGCTCTCACTTTTCTCTTCCCTAAAAGACACGAAGTACTACTTTTGGAGTCAGATGGTTCGCAACTGGTCAAAGCCATGAACATTTCACAGCAGTTCAGTTGGGAAGTTCAGCCTATCATCAGTAAGTGCAAGGAAAAATTGCAGGCCTTTTCATAAGTTCAAATAGCCCATTGTTCAAGACAGGCCAATTTTGTTGCAGATTGGGTAGCTAAAGTCCACCGGAACAATTATCTATCTATGAATTGGGTCTCATCACCTCCACAAACTTTGTTGGACCTTTTATGTAATGACGCCCATTTACCGGGCCTCTCATCTTCGAGTACTTAATGAAATGTTTCCGTTTATGACAAAAAAAAAAGCCAGAAATCGATGCTAATCTTGTATTTTTTTAAAAAAAAATTCTAATTTGGGAACGGTGAGTGCAAATTGCAGTTTGGGTGCACTGTGCTGTTGCTGTTGTGTGGACGCTTGCTTCTGAGGAGGAGAGCGACAAGACTGAAAGTTTAAAGGGGATTGACCTTTGTCAATTTGACTCTCGATTCCTTGCTTCGAACTAATTGTTCCCACCCTGAAATCTACCTTAAATGGTTTTCGCATAGAAGCGGTTCTTATGAGGAAAGCCGGTTCTCATTTGCGCCCCCCTCCCTCCTCTCTCATTTTTGTTTGTTTATGTATTTATGTAAATGGTGTACTTTACTGCATAATATGCTGCTTAAATCCTCGCAAAATTGACCTCGTTGTCCCCGTTGTTTAATGTCGCATCATTCTTATATAAGGTTTTCGATAAGATGGCACTGAACCACCAAATCCAATTTCTTTGTACCATCACTTGTGTACATATACTCGTTGACTTCAACTAGTTCGATCGCACATATCGAGCTGATAATGATTTTAAAAATGGGTTTCAATAGTCTTAACATCGATTAAATATGAGATTTAATTGAAGTATGTTCTATTCAATAAAAGTAAAATTATTGGGTTAGAATCTGTAGAACTATATGGAGTAATTACTGTTCTTTTTTTTTTTTTTGGATCTTTTCGTAAATCGATTTGGGCGAGCGGCGATGGGTTGCGTGGTAGGGTGGGGGGAAGGAATTTCCTCCTTGCTTTTGGGGTGCGGTAGTGTGTTGGAATAGAAGATTGGAGAAGGGAATATTCGCATGCTCTTTTGGAAGGTGTAATGTAGAAAGGATATACACGAAATCAAGAAAAAGTCAAATCATGTCATCGTGGAATTCCACCTCGTTTATGATCTCATATCGCGTCGGTTCAATGCATCCATTTTTCGGATTTAGGCTGGGTATATAGTGAAATAAATTCGATGATTATTCTTACGACGCCACATAATAAGTTCATGAATTATTTAATCCGTACTTTTATGATATTGAGTTTTTTTGTCTCTATTCTCATAATAGTGATTATTTTATATTCACATCTCGGACATTATAAAATTTTCAAAGAACTAAATTTTTCATCAAACGATTGTTGTCATCAAGATGCCTCTTGACAATGCAGCACAAGCCTTTTGAAAGTCTAGTCGCAACCCCACGTTTATCACAATGTCAACTACTATGGCGAATTTCGACCAAAAAAAAAAAAAAGAAACTAGCGTGGTGAAGATTTTGGTCAATACGAAATTATTGGATTGACTTGACTAAAATTGCATTTGTGGAGTCGCCTCAAGAGAAAACGACGCTTGGGAGATGGCCACAAGAGGATGATGTCTCTTTCCAATTGCATCCTACCACCTTTGCATGTTGGCACATGATGCCAACTCTATCTTCTTTTTTTCCCTCTCCCGATTAATAAAATCGAAAAATATTTTTTTAAAAATAATCATTTATACCATTTAAAATAAATGACCAATAATTTTTATTTTTATTTTTATAGATGATGAAAATATTCATCATTCATTAATTTTTGTAATTGACACCGAGCGATTAATTTTGTGAATTTTTTTTTCTAAATCATTTTTTCACGGAATAAACCGAGCCAATCCCCTCATTAATTTTGAGGAAAATTGTAGGGAGAGATCAGCCAATTTCTTGGCAACAATTTCTTGGCCACAGGAACCTTTATTATAAAAAAAAAATAAATTGTTTTGTCCCATGTTCAATCTTTTTCTAGGTTCAACATCAATATCATGCATTCAGTCGGAACGAACATGGGAACTCCACTCATCGCAGGGAAATTAATCCAAAAAAATTCCAAAAAAGAGAAAAAAATGAAAATTAAAAAGAATAATAGTTTGGCTTTTGCGTGAAGATGTTGCTTTCGTCCCCATGCTGTCCTTATCATTCGATTTTTTCTCCTTTTGGCCAAAACTTTATCATTCGATATGTCCGTTATTTCCAACAATATCCTTATAAGCGACCCTTTTGGATTTGAATTGGTTTGACGGGGTAGTGAGAGAATCCTACTCCTAGTATAGTTCATCCTAAAGATTCTAACTTTCAAGAATTTACACAAATACAAGTACATTTTCTTTTTGGGAAAAGGGCCCCCCCGCCCTGCACCCCGTGGGTTTTTTTTTTTTTTGGGGGGGTAGAATTTTATAAGGATATGCATCATTTAAGGATATATATGAAGGTTTTTTTTTTTTTTGCTCTATATATTCTTTTCAATTTTAAACTCAAAACTTTTGAATTGTTGATAGGAAAGATGAAAGTATTACAAAAACAAATTCTAGGTTAACACAGGGTTATCTCTTATAACACATTTATCTAGCCTCATAAACAGTTTGCCTAACCCAAATCTAGAATTATGTTTACTATCCCATTAAAATTCATAAATCTAGAATTCTGTTTACTATCCCATTAAAATTCATACATTACATGTGGTAGAAGACAATAAGACAAATCTAAGGTAGAGGACAACAGATCCAATGTGGAAATCTACATTGTCGACACAAGTTTACAATTTTGGGTTAGAGGTACTAGCCTATGAGGCAAAGATTACTTTAAGGGTAAACGTGTTATTAGATAAAAGTTTACAATTTTTAATGGTATTAACTCTTCATTTAAAAAAAAAAAAATATTTGTTTCTTATTGATGAGATTTTGCTCAATGAAAAGTTCATATCAATTAAAAAAATAATTATACGATTGAAGAGTACATATGCAAAACTATTTTCAAAATAAGCCATATCATTAAGAGTATATTTGAAAGGTGGTTTCTTTGATCTATCCGGTTGTTTAATAAGTCTAAATTGAACGAGAGATATAACTCGGCATACTTTCTATCTACCCTTTTACTGAAATTTTATCTCAACAAAAAAGATAACTCTTTGGAACCAACATCTTCTCTAACTCCAACTTTTTACCATATATATAAGTCAATGGTTTGTTCATTAAGGTTGTAGCAAATTCGGAAGTTTTGTCAAGAGAAGTAATTGGAGGTTCAGCAGACATTATTTGCACGGTCGATTTGCTCTTCTGCATCAGGTCAGTGGATTTCCTTCTCTCTTGTATTCGATTATATTGGCTTAGGCTATATAACTTTGAGTCTTGTATGTGATCCAAGAGGCCTGTCACTTTGATTTGACTACTGAGGAGAGTTTGATACGGTGCCAAGATGCGCATATATGTACATATTGCCTATGACCATGTACTGATATGGAAACATGTAGAAAGTATGTGATGTATATATGTTATGTATCGTTTGGTGCTGAACTGTTTTATTCTTTCAAACTTTATGACATGTCTAATCCATTGCATTCTGAGTTGATGATTCATAGTTAAGTTAAACCAGTTACGGTTTTGTAGATTTTGAGTAGTTTGATCGTGGAGTTTATGGATCGTGTACTTTTGTGGAATTAGCTTGGCTTGTTCTTAACCTGTAACATTAGTTTGGACAGCACTGTCGCCGACCGTGATAGTTTTCGACAGGATTGATGATTGACCTGTGCAGGCACTTCTGTGGCTGCTCTTTGTGCAGGGCTAGGAGACATGAAGGCTTTCTCAGGATTCACCATGCCGTTGCTTCTTTGTCTCGCATTCGTGCTCTTCTACTCAGGATCAGGTTCTAGTTTCTCTCGTTTATCTCCCTCTTTTGTTTGCTTTGGTTGCTAAATCACATGCCCCTCCAAGAACACTTTACCAGACTCCCTTTAGTACTATGCGATTCTTTTGTGTTTTCCTTCATGCTTTGAAAAAGGTTGACTGTTGGATTGTTTTAACTGTTGTGATGTAGTAGTCATGGGCAATTAAGCTAATGCTTTCTCGTTTTAAGCCATTCCAGGACAGGTCACGCAGGATGCCTTCAATGATGTTTACTATGATGCATCAGCAACAACACAGGCAAGATCAAATTCCTAGACACCCTTTTGCGAACTTTAAGCATGTCGTATTCGTGATCATTGCTAAGTTGAATTCAAGCACAAAGAACCAGAGATTGATCTTAGACAATCAATTATTCCGTGCATTGGTTTTTTTCCAAGTAGTTCACATTTTTGGTCTCCTGATAGTACGTAGCTAAAGCTTCCGGGAAACAACTTGCAATCCTAAGCTAAACATATTAAATGTTATTGAATTCGATGTTTGGTATATTCAATGCTAATTAGAGAATTCTAAAGCTTCTATGCTTACGTATTTGATAAGCAGTGTCTAGCAGAGCCAGGGATTACCATGTATGGAGGCGGCATCATAGTTAACCCGCAGTTTACCTACGGCACATACGGATGGACTGTATCTGGGCAAGGAGAGATTGCAGAACGCGTATCGCGTACCAACAATGGGTTCATGGCGGCGTACAATAGGAAACTTCCACTGGACAGTTTCTCCCAGAAAGTTCTACTCGAGAAGGGCAAGTTCTACATGTTTTCAGGTAATTATTCCCTCCGCGATCTCCACAAAGATTATTGTATGCTCCCAGTACACGTACGTATGCGCCTATAGTTGCATGTTGGAGTTGTTCATGTGAAGCCCACAAGCTTGTGACATAACAAGGGATGTGAAAACATGAATTTCGATGAAGTTAAAGATGAATGTTACTCATGTTGAAAGTGGTGATTTTGCAGCTTGGGTACAAGTCAGTGAAGGAAGTGAGACGGTATCGGCAGTATTTGGAACTGGAGGAGGCGAGTTTGTTCCCGGAGGCAGCGTCGTGGCTGAGCATGGTTGCTGGTCATTGCTAAAAGGAGGCATCGCTGCGAACTCTTCAGGACCCGTCGACCTCCTTTTGAGGTGAAAGGCATTCAACTTTTTTGGTCTATCTAATTATGGTGAACATATTTCTACTAGTCAGTGCTTTATTAGGTGTTATTGAAAGATCAGCACGTTCGAAAATGAACTGTATTCAGGATGCTAAATCAGACGCTTAATGTATGATTGTTACTCTTACTTTCCATGTTGAGTGATCAATTCTTTTGAATTTTACCGTTAATTCATCATTAACTTTGTCGAGATTAAACCTTTGTGAGAACAGTTTCATTGAAAAGTTTCAAGCTACATTAGGTGAAGAGCTAATATTAAGCATACATTGATACCAATTTCTGATTGTCGCAGAGCAAGAATACCTCAAAGGAAATATGGGTCGACAATGTCTCGCTGCAGCCATTCTCGAAGAAGCAATGGCGGTTTCACCAAGACCAAAGCATTGAGAAGGTAAGAGTTATGAGTTGAATTGTATCTTGTGCCATAACAAACTGCGGCAAATTTCATAATTGCAGGTGCGGAAGGGCAAAGTGAGGTTGCAAGTTACTTATCCATATTCAAAAGCCGGAGTTGGCGGAGCCACAGTACTCATCAAACAAACCAAACCAGACTTTGCATTCGGGTGCGGCATGAACTCCCACATTCTCAAAAGCACCGATTATCAAAACTGGTTCGCATCGAGGTTCAAATTCACTGCTTTCACCAACGAAATGAAGTGGTACAGCACAGAGAAGAAGCAAGGCCAGGAGAACTACACGATAGCTGACGCGATGCTGAAGTTTGCACAGGACAACAAAATCTCGATTCGAGGCCACACCGTTTTCTGGGATGACCCGAAGTACCAGACTGACTGGGTCAAGGCCCTTTCGCCCAAGGAACTGCAGGAAGCAGCTGAGAGGAGGATCAACTCCATCGTATCAAGATATGCTGGAGATGTGATTGCTTGGGATGTGGTCAATGAGAACCTGCACTTCAGCTTCTTTGAGGACAAATTTGGGAAAAACGCCTCTTCGATTTATTTCTCAAAGGCATATAAGCTCGATCCGAGCGCAAGAATGTTCGTGAACGAGTTCAATACCATTGAGTTTGGTGGTGACGTTAAGGTGAGCCCCGGGAACCTCAAGAAGAGGCTTGAGGGGATGCTTTCATATCCTGGAAACGAAGATATACCTGCCGGCATAGGAGTGCAGGGCCATTTTGGCCCTGGCCAGCCAAATTTGGCTTATATGAGATCAAGCCTGGACATTCTTGCAACAACTGGAGCGCCCATTTGGCTGACAGAAGTATCTGTGGAACCAGGACTTTACCAGGTATTGGACTTCCCCTAGGACAGAGGTGATCATGCCTAGCATCACCGCTCGACCAGAAGAGCAAAATGGGCAGGCTTGGGATAGCGATTCTCTTCTTGCGTCCTGCCTGCCAAACCTTGCCAGTCTTTTATAGAGCAGTTTCCTTTTCCCGATATTAGTCCGATAGATCCATTATCCAAATATCTGCTGTCCCGAGCCAGCCTCGAGCTGTGATCAGTAACTAGAAGTACAGTTTTAAAAACTTGGCAATTTGACACTTTCTAATTTGCACAAATCTTTTCCTGACATCACAGGCTCGGTATTTGGAGGAGGTGCTTAGGGAGGCTTATTCTCATCCCGCCGTCGAAGGGATCATAATTTTCGCAGCCCTTTGCCCGCCGGCTTTTACGCCACTTTGCTCTCACGGACATGAACTTCAACAAGTACCCCGCCGGAGATGTTGTGGACAAGCTGATCAAGGAATGGAAATCGATGACCCGAAAGCTCGCACGAGATGAAGGAGGGTTCTTTGGCACTTCGCTACTCCATGGAGAATATGAGATCACGATAATCAATCCAATCACGAATTCCTCTTCCACTTCAATATTCGAAGTGACTAAGGATAGCTCAGAGAAGATCTTCCATATTCAGATGGAATGAATAGTCTATCACAAGCTCCTATACACCTAAGGATAGTTTTTTAGCGTGGATTGACGCTGCTATAATTCATAGTATAGGTATTTTTAAAAGTAGATAATTCATCTTAGGATTTCATGAGCAATAGTAGAATTTTTTTCAATTTTCGTTCTTTCTAGGAGACTCTTCTGAACATATTTGGTTCTGCTCTTCTACTCAGGATCAGGTATTAGTGATTTCTTTTTTTTTCTCTTGATGCTTTGAATGGAGTTGACTGTTAGAATGTTTTACTGTTCTGATGACGCAGTCCTAAACAATTAAGCTAATGCTTTCAGTTTTAAGCCATTAGAAGGCAAATCAGCAACCAACACAGGCAATATCAAATACGCGGACTGCCCTTTTGAGACTTTCTTGCGTGTTGACATGTGAATTGCCAATTCGATTGCGCGATCAGTACCGTCATGAATGGAAGAATGAAGAACCAAACATTGATCGTAGACAATCAGAACCCAAGATCTCAGCCCAAAAAAGAAAAATGGCCACATGAATTATTCTGCACATCTGATCTTCCAAGTACGCATTTTTGGTCTCCTAAAAGGTACATAGCTTAAGCTTGTAGGGGACAGCTTACAATCCTAAACTAAGCAGAAAAAAGAAAGAAAAATTGTGAGCATGAGGTATACATACCCCTCCATTGTTATCGCATCTCATAAATTCCACTTGGCGTGTGAGTTCGCCTTTGTTATCGCATCTCATCTTAGTTCAAATTAGGAGCATGAGGTATACATGTGCATTTAGCATGTTTGTTATGAAGTGATCATTCTTGTGACATTTTAGTATTCATTTAGTTATACCTATGATAATCCCGCCTTAGTATATTGAGCTATTTGGTTGGGTTCTCTTGCTTTTTTGGCAATTGTGGATTGTCTAGCTTAGGGTATTATTATTTCTTTACTAGGCATTACTCATTCCTTTCTATTTTTCAGATCGTTAGTATGGACGTACCACTGATTGCTCATTATGGGGTGATAGCGTACATTGATGTTTCTTTCCATGATGTATATGATTTCGATATCGAGCTAACCTTCATGAGATATGAGGCTATGCTTTGGATGGACGATGGCAGGCTAGATTGGATTCCTATGAGGTTCGTTGCTGGGTTGATAAACCATGAAGGGGAGCTGTTTGGCCCTCTTCAGTTCGATGTTGGAGGACTTGGAGCCGGGGCAAGAGGTGCTTAGGTACCCAAATCATGATGAAGCTGGAGAAGACGTCTTTTGTTTTTTGATGGACGTGGGCTAGTCTAGGGGGTAGTGAAGTTACAAACCCTCTCACCCTTTTCCCTAGTTGATTACTTAAACTTTTGTTTATGAACATGTAAATATATGTTGTACATAGGTGAAGGACTTGTAAGTAATCTAGGTCGACGTATGTAAGCCCGAATGGTTTTTGAAAGGAAAGTTAACCAAGCTTCTCATGATCCTTATATATGTTCTTAGTTGGATTGTCTAATGCTAGATGACATGATATTCTGGGGTGATCATGTGTTATAAAGCTTCAAATCATAAAATATCCATGTTATACATGCTAGGTTTGAAAATATTTAGGATTAATGAATATCTAAGTTATGGAACACATTTAATTGCCAAGGCTAGCTTGCTTCTCGCGTAAATGCATTCGTAAGTGTTGCAGGCATTTTGAATATAATCCAAACCACAACTTTCCTTAAGCCAAATTGAGTTTTGGAAAAGAATTTCTTAGAAATTGTTTTTGTAAAACATCACATGTACCAAAGTATTTTTGAATTTGATTTGAAAAGATGATTCGTCGAAAATCATTTAATAATGAATATCGAGGTATTTAGAGCAACTTTTATGAAAATGGATAGGTTTAGGCACAAACTAACCTAAGAAGTTTATCTAAACAATCATAATCATGTTCAGAACAAGCATGTAAAGAACACAAAATTTCGCAATACCCATTGATAATCTAGCTATGGAAAAATTCCCTAATATGCACAATATATAATGAACAACTTTTGTGAAGAAAGTTTTCCTAAACAAGGTATACATAATTTTACAAAAATTAGACAACAAGCAACAGCATGTCGAAAAATTGTTAAAACGGCATGACATTTAGCCAATATCATGAGAATTTGTCCTATCAAAACAAGTCTAAAAATCACCAATTTTTCACACAACATAACCAGTATGATGACAAACAAGTTTTGTTAAGAGCCCAAGTATAGAATTCTAATAGAAAAAATAGAATAAAAATCTCAAAGGTCTGTCCAAACGGGGGTTAGAATAGGGGTCCAAAAAATCCCATGTCCAGATACTGATATGGTTTTTAAGAAAATGGAAAGTATTCCAAACAATGAGTGATTTACGTGAAATCAATGGCATTGGAAACCTCTAAGTGTGTCTTTCAACTTCCTAAAAGGGCGAGTCCAAACTAGGTCAATTAGGTACTCTACGATCAAAATCTCTAAAGGTATGTGTGTCAAAAGCTAAAAATCAAAACAAAAATATGCAAAAATAAATCTCAAAATCATTCAAGTAATGCACAAATAGCAGGAAAAATCACATGTGATTTAGAATTAGATGCGACAAACAATTTGGGTAATCATCTAACCCTAAGTTGGCATGTGAAGATGTCCTAAAATTCGATGAGAATACGAGATGACTCAAGATTCATGATGAAATGCTTGAGGGTTTCTGAGTGAACATACGCTCTTGTGACACAAATTTAACATGCAAAATGACACTCAAATGCAATGACATGAACATGTACTCAAACCTCGTAACATATAGTTTAAGTGTCAAGAAGGTATCATTGCAAAATTTGGTTTCTAAAAGACCCAAACAAGCATGACAAGATGCATATACGGTAATATTTCATTTCAACATTAACTTCATAGAACGGGCATGACTTGAGCCATCATCAAGACATGCAAAACTCCTACGAAAAATCCTACATATAGAATATGCAATGATGAATGCTTCTCGTTAAGAGTTCAAAATCTAAATGTGATCGCATGAATTGTAGAATGACAAAAAAATATGCATATTTTAGCTATGTACTACTGCAACACATTTTCACCTTAACTCATGAAAGTCTTGAGACCAAATAAGCGCATTCATAGACTTAATTTCATCAATATAGGGCAAACTATCCTATGTTCGGATCTAAGCAATTTTGACCTGGTTAAATACATCCAAAAATTCTGAAAAAAATTACAGGATTTTTTCCACACAATTACGAGAAATTTTCATGAAGTAAAGTTCCTCCAGATTTCAACAAAAAAATCATTAAAAAAATGACAAAATTAGAGATCAATAAGGAACAGACTAACTTGGGCTTGGATCTGAGTAAATTTGACCTAGTTAAGTACATCAAAAAATCACAAAAAAAAAAAAATACAAAATATGCACAAGAGGATTTGGAACAAAACTCATGAGGAAAGATTGTCCAAAAATCATCACAGGAGGCTACACAAAAATAGTAAAATCTCATTTTGGAATAAGAATGAAACCGAAATCCACTTGAACTTTGTAGAATCGCTTTGCCCGGAAGTATATTTCGAGGTCAAACGACACTCGATTGGGGTGTGCAATCTATCGATTCAAAGCTTGTGATGTGCATTAGTTAAACTTAAGAGGACTCGAGTTGAAATGAGATTTTTCAGATATTTTTTTGGCCAAATCATCAAATTAGTCCTATAGCTATGAAATTGCAAATTCAACCTAAATCAATCACAATCATCCAAGTTCATCAACCAAGAACACTCAATTGCAGCAAATCATCATCCAAATCCATCATCTAGCATCTAATCATCATGTATTTACTTAAAATTGAACCCTAGCCTTGGCGACTAATCCGATCTCGCTTCACGGGGTTCGAGACCGAGATCGTTACCTTTGTTGCATTTTTATCTATTTTGATTGAAATTAATTGAAGTCTTCACCGAAACCTCGATCAAACCTCAACAAATCGCCAAGGACTAGATCCGAACTGCAAGGAATAGCTTCGAAAGGTGGCTGAACCACCTGCGGTGAAGGAAAACAACCGATTAAAACTTGAATGGGTTTAGATGCCACCGGAAGAGATCGAGTTGATTGGAAGCCGATCAGTGGTTGATCAGCTGGTTCCTCACCGCAAATAGGTCAGGGACCTTCAACACAAGTGTGGCGGCTAGTGGTGGCCGGTGAGCCACCGATTCAAGGCTGACGAGCGGCGACTAGAGAGAAGGCGAGAGGAGAGGAGAGAGGAATGGGAGGGAAATAACAGAAGAGAGAGAGAGAGAGAGAGAGAGAGAGAGAGAGAGAGAGAGAGAGAGAGAGAGAGAGAGAGAGAGAGAGACTGATGAGAGAGAAAGATTTCGTGCCAAAATGAAGCCCCCCTAAAATGGAGGGAAAGTTGTCGAAATTTCGGTCGTCAGTTCGATCCGATAGTCGAAATTTCGATCCGATAGTCAAAAATCAATTTCAAAGGTTCTTTATGATCTCAAGAAGTCGGGTAATTGATCTAGTGGATTTGATTTACAAAAACCGGAGCCAAAATCGAGAATTGTGTTGAAATGTCCAATTAGGGGTTAATTTGTATTTTGATGAAATTCGAGGATTAATATATAAAATTTTGGGAAATTGAAGATACAAAAGTGAAATTGACATTGAGAGGATCCGGAACTAGTCACCGAGAGGTTAGGAACCGACTGGTAAGGGGGCTAAACCAACCATCTCCATCGGCGGCTAATTAGACAAGTCGATTGATTCGATCTAGTTTAGCCAATTTTTGACCTATTCTTAACTGATTTGGTCTGGTTTTTGTCATTTTGCTCATTTTGGGATCTCCAAGGTTCCAAAATTTATGCAATTTGGTCCCTAAATGACCAAATTGAAAATGAAATTTACCTTATTTTAAGAAGAACTTGGCCAATTGAGATACAATTAAGCTAATCGAACCTTATGAACGTGATCTAAGGGTCTTTTATTTTGCTAATTGAATGTTTATAATGAAAAGCAACGAGTCAAAATCATAAGTGCCATAAATTGGGCCTAAAGGACTAAAATGGTTAAATTTGCAATTTAATGAGCAAAATTGGAAATTAACTAAAATTGACCTCAATTAGGGTCACCATTACCCTATCTAATGAACCACCCATGTGCAAGATCACTCATCACCTTCAAATTGACCTTAAATTGAAGCACTCGGGCTTATGCCAAAAATGAATCTAGGCATAATGTCAAAATTGGACCAAGAATTATGAAATTAAATCAAAGTTATGAATGAGTCAATTCGAATTTTGATGATTGAAGCTTTAATTAGTTGATTTTCTTATGCTCAAGAGGATAAAATTCTTCAAATTGATCAGTTTTGATGTAAATTTCTCAAAATCGATTTTGAATTTGGACTTATCTAAAGAAAATGAGTGAGAAACAATCGTCAATTCACAAGTCATAAATAATCAATTTTGATTAGGAAAATGTCAGTGATATGGTCAATTGGGTCTCGAGTATTTTAGCATTTGGCTAATTCAAGATGATAAGTATGGTTTGGTGTACTGAATTATTCTATTGAATTGCGAATCAATTTACAAGTTCTTAATGATTAAGTAAAAATTAAGGATTTTTTTTTTTTTAGGTAATAAGGAACATAAAATCGAATAGGGGTAGGGAATATCTTCGCCGTGTTATGTGTAATAAGTGCTTTGGAGGTGCTCAGGTTTTTGGCAAATCGGCGGTCAACACCGGTTCCTCGGCCTCGGGAAAATCGAGGAATCTTCACTTAGCTTTCGGGACCACCCGACGAGTTCCTATCTTATCCCATCCATCTAGGAACACTTTCACGTAGAGGCGTGCGTGATCAATGTTGGTGTTGGTTGACCGGGGTCATTGCAGAGTGCTCAACAGGGGATGCGATGCACCTTATGGGATGCAACTAGAGGTGTCAAACGGGTGGGTCGGGTCATTAATGGGTTGACCCAAATTGACTCATTAACCCATTTATGACCCATTTAAGCTTAATGTATTTTTTACCCATACCCGATCCAACTCATACCCGACCATACCCAACCGGTAAATATTAATAAAATATTTTAATATTTAACCAAATTTAGGAAAACTTATTCTTATGTTTTTTTAAAGATTATATTACTAAAAAACTTCCAAGCTTAATTCTTATATATATATATTTAAATGGTATTGCTAAAATAGTTTTATACAACATAAATTTAATGGAAAATTTTTATAATTTTAAAATAATTATTTTAAAAAATCGAATTTTAATTATTTTTTATTTTAAAAATTTAATTTAATTAATTTTATTTAAAAAATATAATTTTATTTTTCTCTTTTCTTTTTGGTTCTTCTTCTTTGGTTGGCCACCGGCGGCGAGCCTTGAGCTCGCCCCCGGCCGGCGAGCTCGAGGCTCACTAGAACGGTAAGGCTCGGAGCCTCGCCAGGACGTCCGTGGGCTTGAGGCTCACTTGGCCGGTCGCCGACCATTGCCGTGCCGGTGATCGAAGGAAGAAGAAAAAAAAAAAAGGAAGAAAGAAAATAAAAGAACAGGAAAAAAAAAGAAAAAAAAAGAAAAGAAAATTAAAAAAAAAAAATTATAATTTTGTATTTATAAAAAATTATTTTTGTAAAATTAAAAAGGAAGAGAGAATCTCTCTCTTAAAACCCACTTAAAAGTTAAAACTAAACCCATTTAAGACCCACTTAAAACCCACCTATGAAAGTAAACCAATTTAATATGACCCATTTAAACCATAAATGGGTCTAAGACCCATTTTGACACCTCTAGATGCAACCTTGAAAGCATGCAAGAACCCCGGATAAACATTCCGCAACAAATATAGTAATTACGAAAATAATATAAAAATCAATTTTGACTTTCTATAATTTGATATCGCATTTGCAAAATCGCTCGAGAATACATTTTATATGCAATCCATTCGGTAAGCTCCTTGGTTGGGCGGGCGATGCGATAGCGATAGTCGGGGTCAATATATATTTTACATTACTATTGTATACATCGGATTCTATGTTATTGGCATCATATACTTTCACGTAATCGAACGATTATCTTGGTCGAAACACTAAGGTTTTAAGAGTGGCGTAACCCTATATTGTGGTCTAAATGCCCTTTTTTGGAAAATTATTGGCGGTAAATGCCATAAATCAACTCTCTTTTTTAACGGGAATTGTCGAACCTCTCCTTTCCTTGGAGCTTTTCTCTACCGAGTGTGTAGCAATGGAAACCCCCATCCTAATCCCCTCAAACCCTAATCACCCACCATAATGTAACTTTCCTTCACTGTTTCATTCAAGTTACGGTATCCCGGAGGTATTTCATTAAACCCCAGCGAGGCCCTCATTCCACATCTCTTCATTTCGTCTCCTAGGGATTCGCTTCTTGATTGGGGAAATTCTTTAGTCAACAAACCCTAGTGGCAGGTCCCACCGAAATCCAGGCGTTCATCTTTGAGAGAGCTGCGCTCGTGTTCTTCTTTTCGCATTTCAAGGGTTCTTCTTTCAGATCGGGGGTAGTGAACGGGATCTTCAAACAAACCCTACTGCCAGGTCCTTCTGAAATCCAGGCATTCGTCTTTGAGAGAGCCTTGATAGAGTTTTTCTCCTTGCATTCCAGGGGTTCTTCTCTCAGGTAGGGGGTAGTGTTCGGGATCTTTAGAAGCCATGGCGGGGAGGAAGAAGCGGTGGGTCGGCTCACCCATCTCTCGCAATAAACGGGGTTAGCTAATGTATGAGAATGATATGACTATTCTGGATGAGGAAATATCGGCAGAAAAAATCCATGAATGTCGCTTCTCCCTTGTTGGGCAACTATATAAGAAACCTAGTGTTAACTTTCAAGTGCTTATAACAGCAATGAAAAAGTCCTGGAAAATAGACAATGTGGAGATCAAACCTTTAGAAAATGAGAGAAGAAGCTTTAGTTTTTGTAATGAAGGGGACAAAAACCGAGTGCTAGAGGGAGGGCCCTGGTCTTTCTCTAACAATTTTTTGTTGTTAAAAGCTTGGGAGCCGGATACCCCGCCACATTGTTATGAATTTAAGACTGTGCATTTTGGGTTAGAATCTTTGGTCTTCCTCGGAATGGAACTCTGAAAATATGATAAAGAAAATAGCAAGCTCAATGGGAAAGGTTTTGGAAGTTAAAACAGATGCTCGAGGCCCTGCTTTTCAGAAAATTGGGAAAGCAAAAGTGGAGATAGATGTGGAGGCTGAATTACGAGTTGGCCAATTAATGCGACACGGGGATAAGAAAGTTTGGCTGGACTTTAAATACGAACGATTGCCCTTATTTTGTTACTCATGTGGCAAAATTGGGCATTATGCTACTTATTGCAAAGACATACCTTATGATGAAGGAAAATTCACCATTGAGCCGGGAGGGTGCTTTGGAGGCTGGTTGAAAGCAGAAACTTCTGATCATAGCCCATTATGGAAGGTGTTTTAAAATGGAGTGTCGATAGCAGCAAATACTAAAGAGGTGGTTCCTGAAACTCCTGAACAACAAAGACCAACGGAAGGTATGGAAGTTGGTCAGCCTATTACCCCAATTAATTTGCATTTTCAGCAAGGAGCACCTACCCACATAAGTACACACGAGGAGACCATGCATAACTTAGGAAAAAGAGTACTAATGCTCACCGGTCCGGAGGATTTCAGCCATAAACAGTCCCAGCCAGCAACTTCCTCTGAGTACAACAAAAAGATATGAACATGACATTACTTGCTGAAGTTACTATAGAGGAAGTCACGATGCAGCATTTCAGCTTGAGCCACTAAAGCACCAGCCCGAGATGGTCTTAATGGTTTATTCTATCATCATCACTGGGAAGATATTAAATGGGACATTTTTAAGGAGGTGGAGACTTTTTGGCACTAATTCCATTTCACCAGCCCTGAATCAAACACATATTTCCCTTATCCCGAAAGTTCCTAACCACGAGAGATTGGACCAATATCGTCCAATTAGTTTGTGTAACTTTGGCTACAAAATCCTCTCGAAAGTGCTGGCTAATAGACTTAAACCTCTTCTAACAGAAATTATAGCACAAGAACAAAGTGCCTTTGTGGGTGGGAGGCAAATACGGGACAATATTTTCATAGTCTAGGAAGTTCGCATCAAATTAGAACAAGAAACAGAAAAAAGATGTTCCGGCAGTTCTGAAATTAGATATGAAGAAGGCTTATAATAGAGTGGAATGAGACTTTTTGGAGGCATGCTTACTCAGGATTGGCTTTGATGAGACATGGGTGAAATGGGTTACGCAATGTGTCACTACAGTCACATTTAGTGTTAAATTCAACGGGGAACCTCTTCAGTACTTTCAACCTTCAAGAGGACTCAGGCAAGGAGATCCCTTATCGCCTTATCTCTTTATTATTGTTGCAAATGTCTTATCCTCATTGATGAAGCAAGCTGTAGAGAATGAAAGTATAAAAGGCATTAGGCTAAATCGAAGATGTCCTACACTTTCTCACTTATTATTTGCCGATGACTCCATTTTCTTCATGAAGGGTTCTATTCTAGAATGCCAAAATCTGGCCATGATTCTAAATCAGTATTGTCTAGGGTCTAGACAGGAGATTAACTGGAATAAATCTGGCATATTCTTCAGCAAGGGTTGCCCTCAATCTTTGAAAGAAAATATGGCAAGGGAATTGAGGGTTCCCATTATTGATAAAACTGGCAAATACTTAGGTATACCTTCAGATGGGGAGAGTCGAAAAAACAAATGTTTGCATGGATTATTGGGCACATCAGTTCAAAATTGGAAAGATGGAAAGAGAAACTGCTCTCAAAAGTTGGAAAAGAAGTCTTGTGAAAAACGGTGGTTCAAGCGCTTCCTTAGTATGCCATGTCTGTTTTTAAAATACCGGTGTCCATTTGCAAGGCTATTGAACAAAGAATTGCTTCCTTTTGGTGGAAGACCAATGAGAAAAAATCAGGCATGCATTGGAAGAAATGGGATTTGTTGAAAACAAGGAAAGATCGAGGCGGAATGGGTTTTAGAGATCTTATATCTTTTAATAAAGCGATGTTAGGGGAAGCATGCTTGGCGGCCGGCACAACAACTGAATTCTCTATGGGGCAGAATATTTAAGGGACTATATTATCCACACACAGACTTTTGGCATGCAGCATCGGGCCTACGACCTTCATGGGGATGGAGAAGCCTTGTCTTAGGGAGAGATTCTATAGATCCCAACGTCGAGTGGAAGGTA
The DNA here is from genome assembly GCA_014182385.1 of Eucalyptus viminalis. Taxonomy (NCBI): domain Eukaryota; kingdom Viridiplantae; phylum Streptophyta; class Magnoliopsida; order Myrtales; family Myrtaceae; genus Eucalyptus; species Eucalyptus viminalis. Next base: position 19,185,158 of record CM024532.1, read on the forward strand.
GGAGATGGATCGATGATTAGAATTAGGGAAGATAAATGGCTGCTCAGGGGTATTATTGAGCGTCCAATGAATATTAGTGAACCTTCATTTGTCTCTAAACTTATAAATAAAAAACAGGGGAGGTGGGACAACATGAAAATAGCAGCACACTTTGATGAACAGTTAGTGGAAGAAATTCTGACCATCCCTATTAAGCCCCGAGATAGAAAGCGATCGGTTGGTATGGACTCAGGACACGAGTAGGCAAATATACAGTGAAAAGTGCATACAACTTCATCAAAGAGGATACAGCACAGGGTTAGGTGAATCAGGCCACATAATCGTTTCAACCTCCCCCCTCACTTTGGCAAGACATATGGAATTTGCGCACTCCACCAAATGTAAGAATTTTTATGTGGAATCTATGTCAAAATGCTCTCCCAACAAAAGATAACCTGTTTCGAAGGAATGTCTTACCCGATCCAATGTGTCCATTATGCTATTATGAGAGAGAAACGGTTGAACATCTCTTCCCCGCTGTGCTCGTGGACAAGACAAATTTGGGATAATCTGAGCTGAAAATAAAAATATCAAGTCAGGGCTTGACAAGGATAGAGGAATGGTTTAGCAAACTCAAACAAACACCAAATCCTACAAACCTGCACTTGGTGGCTGTTACGCTGTGGAATATGTGGAAGGCCCGCAATCAGGCCATCTTTCGGGGTAGAAAACCAGAGGTGTCGGCTATCATCGACTCAGCATTAACAATTCTCAAAAGCTATAACAAGTGGAATCCGAGGAAGGGTGGTTCAAGTGATAGCGTGGACGAAAGATCTGCAAATCAAGAAGCTCAAACAAGGGTTAGAGAGAGAATTGAAGAACCGAGACAGGGGAATGGAGAACTACGGGATGTGACGCAACCTGACAATAGCCACAGAGTTGATGAGTGGAGAGACAACAGGCCAACACGGCTGAGTGATGAGTGGAGCCTGAGTAGGAGAGAGCTGCAGAGAATAGCAGAGGACGGCAGCAGAGTAAAAAGAAGAGAAGAACAATCTTGGCATAAAACCCCTGAGCTTGGAAATACCGGTGAAGATGAGTGGGCAGCGAGTTGATTTGGGATTCGGAGGCCATATGGTGAGCCGAGAAATCGACCCCAAATGGAGGGGACTGCCGAAGAGAGCTGTGTGGGCGAGTGACACGGGGTGTCCCTTCGACCGAGAGGCGTCTTCGCAGATTCGGGGAGCAGAGCAAGTGAAGGAATGATGAAATCTGTGACTCCCGAAGCTGCTGGACAGAGAATACCCGACATTAGAAGATTTGCTGAGACCCATGAAGCTGATGGACAGCCAACCCACGCAATCAACGGATCTGAAAATCAAGAGGCGGTAAGAGAAGAACAGAGATCAAACGAACCCTGGATATGTAACTACAGAAGCGGTAGAGGGCAGATCTGGGACCAAAAGACCTCATGGTGAGCTGCAAACCCGAACTCGAGCGGAGGCAAAGGGAGAAGAAGATACTCCGGGAAGAAGTGCATGCAAGCTGAACGGAGAGCCGCCTCTTCGAAAGGATGATGAGCGGAGGCAGAGGAACCGCGTGCCGGACGAAGAAAGCTCCACTGATTTACAGAACAGAGCATGAAGAGGACTGCTGCGAACCCAATTCCGCCATAACCCAGAGAAACGAGCTGCTGAGGAATGGAGAACTCACGCCCACAGCAGATCTGCAAACCTAACGATCACACCACCTCAAACATGGATTCCACTGAAGCCAAGAGTGTTGAAGATCAACATAGATGGAATGTTTGTACCTGGTTTGCTGAAGCATTCCATCACTTGCATCAGTCGCGATATGGAGGGGAGGTTGTTGGGAGGGTTTGCGAAGGAAATAAGAGCCTCTTCCCCTTTAGTGGAAGAAACCCTAGCCTTGTGGGAAGCTCTCACTTTTCTCTTCCCTAAAAGACACGAAGTACTACTTTTGGAGTCAGATAGTTCGCAACTGGTCAAGGCCATGAACAGTTCACAGCAGTTCAGTTGGGAAGTTCAGCCTATCATCAGTAAGTGCATGGAAAAATTGCAGGCCTTTTCAAAAGTTCAAATAGCCCATTGTTCAAGACAGGCCAATTTTGTTACAGATTGGGTAGCTAAAGCCCACCGGAACAATTATCTATCTATGAATTGGGTCTCATCACCTCCACAAACTTTGTTGGACCTTTTATGTAATGACGCCCATTTACCGGGCCTCTCATTCGAGTACTTAATGAAATGTTTCCGTTTATGACAAAAAAAATGCCAGAAATCGATGCTAATCTTGTATTTTTTTAAAAAAAATTCTAATTTGGGAACGGTGAGTGCAAATTGCAGTTTGGGTGCACTGTGCTGTTGCTGTTGTGTGGACGCTTGCTTCTGAGGAGGAGAGCGACAAGACTGAAAGTGTAAAGGGATTGACCTTTGTCAATTTGACTCTCGATTCCTTGCTTTGAACTAATTGTTCCCACCCTGAAATCTACCTTAAATGGTTTTCGCATAGAAGCGGTTCTTATGAGGAAAGCCGGTTCTCATTGCGCCCCCCCCCCCCTCTCATTTTTGTTTGTTTATGCATTTATGTAAATGGAGTACTTTACTGCATAATATGCTGCTTAAATCCTCGCAAAAATTGACCTCGTTGTCCCCGTTGTTTTATGTCGCATCATTCTTATATAAGGTTTTCGATAAGATGGCACTGAGCCACCAAATCCAATTTCTTTGTACCATCACTTGTGTACATATACTCGTTGACTTTAATTAGTTCGATCGCACATATCGAGCTGATAATGATTTTGAAAATGGGTTTCAATAGTCTTAACATCGATAAATTTGAGATTTAATTGAAGTATGTTCTAATCTGTAGAACTATATGGAGTAATTACTGTTTTTTTTTTTTTTTTTTTTGGATCTTTTCGTAAATCGATTTGGGCGAGCGGCGATGGGTTGCGTGGTAGGGTGGGGGAAGGAATTTCCTCCTTGCTTTTGGGGTGCGGTAGTGTGTTGGAATAGAAGATTGGAGAAGGGAATATTCGCATGCTCTTTTGGAAGGTGTAATGTAGAAAGGATATACACGAAATCAAGAAAAAGTCAAATCATGTCATCGTGGAATTCCACCTCGTTTATGATCTCATATCGCGTCGGTTCAATGCATCCATTTTTCGGATTTAGGCTGGGTATATAGTGAAATAAATTCGATGATTATTCTTACGACGGCACATAATAAGTTCGTCAATTATTTCATCCGTACTTTTATGATATTGATTTTTGTCTCTATTCTCATAATAGTGATTGTTTTATATTCACATCTCGGACATTATAAAATTTTCAATGAACTAAAATTTTCATCAAATGATTGTTATCATCGAGATGCCTCTTGACAATGCAGCACAAGCCTTTTGAAAGTCTAGTCGCAACCCCACGTTTATCACAATGTCAACTACTGTGGCGAATTTCGACCAAAACAAAAAAAACTAGCGTGGTGAAGATTTTGGTCAATAAGAAATTATTGGATTGACTTGACTAAAATTGCATTTGTGGAGTCGCCTCAAGAGAGGACGACGCTTGGGAGATGGCCACAAGAGGATGACGTCTCTTTCCAATTGCATCCTACCACCTTTGCATGTTGGCACATGATACCAACTCTATCTTCTTTTTCCCTCTCCCGATTAATAAAATTGAAAAATATATATTTTAAAATAATCATTTATACCATTTAAAATAAATGACCAATAATTTTTTTTTATAGATGATGAAAATATTCATCATTCATTAATTTTTGTAAATGACACCGAGCGATTAATTTTGTGAAATTTTTTTTCTACATCATTAATTTTTCACGGAATAAACCGAGCCAATCCCCTCATTAATTTTGAGGAAAATTGTAGGGAGAGATCACCCAATTTCTTGGCAACAATTTCTTGGCCACAGGAACCTTTATTATAAAAAAAAATTGTTTTGTCCCATGTTCAATCTTTTTCTAGGTTCAACATCAATAACATGCATTCAGTCGGAACGAACATGGGAACTCCACTCATCGCAGGGAAATTAATCCAAAAAAATTCCAAAAAAGAGAAAAATGAAAATTAAAAAGAATAATAGTTTGGCTTTTGCGTGAAGATGTTGCTTTCGTCCCCATGCTGTCCTTATCATTCGATTTTTTCTCCTTTTGGCCAAAACTTTATCATTTGATATGTCCGTTATTTCAAACAATATCCTTATAAGCGACCCTTTTGGATTTGAATTGGTTTGACGGGGTAGTGAGAGAATCCTACTCCTAGTATAGTTCATCCTAAAGATTCTAACTTCAAGAATTTACACAAATACAAGTACATTTTCTTTTTGGGAAAAGGGCCCCCCCCGCCCTGCACCCCGTGGGTTTTTTTTTTTTTGGGGGGGGGTTGAATTTTATAAGGATATGCATCATTTAAGGATATATATGAAGGTTTTTTTTTCTCTATCTATTCTTTTATATTTTAAACTCAAAACTTTTGAATTGTTGATAGAAAAGATGAAAGTATTACAAAAACAAATTCTAGGTTAACACATGGTTATCACTAATTTTTGTCATACGAAAAATCCCAAACTGGTACCTTATAAGACATTTATCTAGCCTCATAAACAGTTTGCCTAACCCAAATCTAGAATTATGTTTACTATCCCATTAAAATTCATAAATCTAGAATTCTGTTTACTATCCCATTAAAATTCATATATTACATGTGGTAGAAGACAATAAGACAAATCTAAGGTAGAGAACAACAGATCCAATGTGGAAATCTACATTGTCGACACATATACTTTTTAACGAATGGTAGATTTGGGTTAGAGGTACTAGCCTATGAGGCAAAGATTACTTTAAGTGTAAAAACGTGTTATTAGATACAAATTTACAATTTTTCATGGTATTAACTCTTCATTTAAAAAAAAATTATTCATTTCTTATTGATGAGATTTTGCTCAATGAAAAATTTATATCGATTAAATAAATGCTTATACCATTGAAGAGTACATTTGCGAAACTATTTTCAAAATAAGCCATATCGTTAAGAGTATAATTGAAAGGTGGTTTCTTTCATCTATCTGTTTGTTTTATAAGTCTAAACTGAACGAGAGATATAACTCGGCATACACTCTACCTACCCTTTTACTAAAATTTAATCTCAACAAAAAAGATAACTCTTTGGAACCAACATCTTCTCTAACTCCAACTTTTTACCATATATATAAGTCAATGGCTTGTTCATTAAGGTTGTAGCAAATTCGGAAGTTTTGTCAAGAGAAGTAATTGGAGGTTCAGCAGACATTATTTGCACGGTCGATTTGCTCTTCTGCATCAGGTCAGTGGATTTCCTTCTCTCTCGTGTTTGATTATATTGTCTAAGGCTATATAATTTTGAGTCTTGTATGTGATCCAAGAGGCCTGTCACTTTGATTTGACTACTGAGGAGAGTTTGATACGGTGCCAAGATGCGCATATATGTACATATTGCCTATGACCATGTACTGATATGGAAACATGTAGAAAGTATGTGATGTATATATGTTATGTATCGTTTGGTGCTGAACTGTTTTATTCTTTCAAACTTTATGACATGTCTAATCCATTGCATTCTGAGTTGATGATTCATAGTTAAGTTAAACCAGTTACGGTTTTGTAGATTTTGAGTAGTTTGATCGTGGAGTTTATGGATCGTGTACTTTTGTGGAATTAGCTTGGCTTGTTCTTAACCTGTAACGTTAGTTTGGACAGCACTGTCACCGACTGTGATAGTTTTCGACAGGATCGATGATTGACCTGTGCAGGCACTTCTGTGGCTGCTCTTTGTGCAGGGCTAAGAGACATGAAGGCTTTCTCAGGATTCACCACGCCGTTGCTTCTTTGTCTCGCATTCGTGCTCTTCTACTCAGGATCAGGTTCTAGTTTCTCTCGTTTATCTCCCTCTTTTGTTTGCTTTGTTTGCTAAATCACATGCCTCTCCAAGAACACTTTACCTGACTCCCTTTAGTACTATGCGATTCTTTTGTGTTTTCCTTGATGCTTTGAAAAAGGTTGACTGTTGGATTGTTTTACCTGTTCTGATGTAGTAGTCATGGGCAATTAAGCTAATGCTTTCTTGTTTTAAGCCATTACAGGACAGGTCACGCAGGATGCCTTCAATGATGTTTACTATGATGCATCAGCAACAACACAGGCAAGATCAAATTCCTAGACACCCTTTTGCGAACTTTAAGCATGTCGTATTCGTGATCATTGCTAAGTTGAATTCAAGCACAAAGAACCAGAGATTGATCTTAGACAATCAATTATTCCGTGCATTGGTTTTTTTCAAGTAGTTCACATTTTTGGTCTCCTGATAGTACGTAGCTAAAGCTTCCGGGAAACAACTTGCAATCCTAAGCTAAACATATTAAATGTTATTGAATTCGATGTTTGGTGAATTCAATGCTAATTAGAGAATTCTGAAGCTTCGTATTTGATAAGCAGTGTCTAGCAGAGCCAGGGATTACCATGTATGGAGGCGGCATCATAGTTAACCCGCAGTTTACCTACGGCACATACGGATGGACTGTATCTGGGCAAGGAGAGATTGCAGAACGCGTATCGCGTACCAACAATGGGTTCATGGCGGCGTACAATAGGAAACTTCCACTGGACAGTTTCTCCCAGAAAGTTCTACTCGAGAAGGGCAAGTTCTACATGTTTTCAGGTAATTATTCCCTCCGCGATCTCCACAAAGATTATTGTATGCTCCCAGTACACGTACGTATGCGCCTATAGTTGCATGTTGGAGTTGTTCATGTGAAGCCCACAAGCTTGTGACATAACAAGGGATGTGAAAACATGAATTTCGATGAAGTTAAAGATGAATGTTACTCATGTTGAAAGTGGTGATTTTGCAGCTTGGGTACAAGTCAGTGAAGGAAGTGAGACGGTATCGGCAGTATTTGGAACTGGAGGAGGCGAGTTTGTTCCCGGAGGCAGCGTCGTGGCTGAGCATGGTTGCTGGTCATTGCTAAAAGGAGGCATCGCTGCGAACTCTTCAGGACCCGTCGACCTCCTTTTGAGGTGAAAGGCATTCAACTTTTTTGGTCTATCTAATTATGGTGAACATATTTCTACTAGTCAGTGCTTTATTAGGTGTTATTGAAAGATCAGCACGTTCGAAAATGAACTCTATTCAGGATGCTATATCAGACGCTTAATGTATGATTGTTACTCTTACTTTCCATGTTGAGTGATCAATTCTTTTGAATTTTGCCGTTAATTCATCATTAACTTTGTCGAGATTAAACCTTTGTGAGAACAGTTTCATTGAAAAGTTTCAAGCTACATTAGGTGAAGAGCTAATATTAAGCATACATTGATACCAATTTCTGATTGTCGCAGAGCAAGAATACCTCAAAGGAAATATGGGTCGACAATGTCTCGCTGCAGCCATTCTCGAAGAAGCAATGGCGGTTTCACCAAGACCAAAGCATTGAGAAGGTAAGAGTTATGAGTTGAGTTGTATCTTGTGCCATAACAAACTGCGGCAAATTTCATAATTGCAGGTGCGGAAGGGCAAAGTGAGGTTGCAAGTTACTTATCCATATTCAAAAGCCGGAGTTGGCGGAGCCACAGTACTCATCAAACAAACCAAACCAGACTTTGCATTCGGGTGCGGCATGAACTCCCACATTCTCAAAAGCACCGATTATCAAAACTGGTTCGCATCGAGGTTCAAATTCACTGCTTTCACCAACGAAATGAAGTGGTACAGCACAGAGAAGAAGCAAGGCCAGGAGAACTACACGATAGCTGACGCGATGCTGAAGTTTGCACAGGACAACAAAATCTCGATTCGAGGCCACACCGTTTTCTGGGATGACCCGAAGTACCAGACTGACTGGGTCAAGGCCCTTTCGCCCAAGGAACTGCAGGAAGCAGCTGAGAGGAGGATCAACTCCATCGTATCAAGATATGCTGGAGATGTGATTGCTTGGGATGTGGTCAATGAGAACCTGCACTTCAGCTTCCTTGAGGACAATCTTGGGAAAAACGCCTCTTCGATTTATTTCTCAAAGGCATATAAGCTCGATCCGAGCGCAAGAATGTTCGTTAACGAGTTCAATACCATTGAGTTTGGTGGAGACGTTAAGGTGAGCCCCTGGAACCTCAAGAAGAGGCTTGAGGGGATGCTTTCGTATCCTGGAAACGAAGATATACCTGCAGGATTAGGAGTGCAGGGCCATTTTGGCCCTGGCCAGCCAAATTTGGCTTATATGAGATCAAGCCTGGACATTCTTGCAACAACTGGAGCGCCCATTTGGCTGACAGAAGTATCTGTGGAACCAGGACTTAACCAGGTATTAGACTTCCCCTAGAACAGAGGTGATACATGCCTGGCAGCGGCACTCAACCAGAAGAGCAAAATGGGCAGGCTTGGGATAGCGATTCTCTTCTTGCGTCCTGCCCGCCAAACATTGCCAATCTTATATAGAGCAGTTTCCTTTTCCCGATTTTAGTCCCGATAGATCCATTATCCAAATATCCACTGTCTTGAGCTAGCCTCGAGTTGTGATCAGTAACTAGAAGTACAGTTTTAAAAACCTGGTAATTTGACACTTTCTAATATGCGCAAATCTTTTCCTGACATCGCAGGCTCAGTACTTGGAGGAGGTGCTTAGGGAGGCTTATTCTCATCCTGCTGTGGAAGGGATCATAATTTTCGCTGGCCCTTGCCCGCCGGCTTTTCTGCCACTGCTCACGGACATGAACTTCAACAGCACCCCGCCGAGACGTCGTGGACAAGCTGATCAAGGAATGGAAATCTGACGACCTGAAAGCTCGCACGGATGAAGGAGGGTTCTTTGGCACTTCGCTGCTCCATGGAGAATATGAGATCACAATAATTGATCCGATCACGAATTCCTCTTCCAGTATTCGAAGTGACTAAGGATAGCTCAGAGAAGATCTTCCATATTCAGATGGAATGAATAGTCTGCCACAAGCTCCTATACACCTAAGGATAGTGTTTGAGCGTCGATTGATGCTGCTATAATTCATAGTATAGGTATTTTTAAAAGTAGATAATTCATCTTAGGATTTCATGAGCAATAGTAGAATTTTTTTCAATTTTCGTTCTTTCTAGGAGACTCTTCTAAAATGACAGTAATGGGAACATTACATATTTGGTTATGCTCTTCTACTCAGCATAAGGTATTAGTGATTTCTTTTTTTTTTTCTCTCGATGCTTTGAATGGAGTTGACTGTGAGAATGTTTTACTATTCTGATGACGCAGTCCTAAACAATTAAGCTAATGCTTTCAGTTTTAAGCCATTAGAAGGCAAATCAACAACCAACACAAGCAATATCAAATACGCGGACTGCCCTTTTGAGACTTTCTTGCGTGTTGACATGTGAATTGCCAATTCGATTGCGCGATCAGTACTGGCGTCATGAATGGAAGAATGAAGAACCAAACATTGATCGTAGACAATCAGAACCCAAGATCTCAGCCCAAAAAAAAGAAAAATGGCTACATGAATTATTCTGCACATCTGATCTTCCAAGTACGCATTTTTGGTCTCCTAAAAGGTACATAGCTTAAGCTTGCAGGGGACAGCTTACAATCCTAAACTAAGCAGAAAAAAGAAAGAAAAATTGTGATTGAGTTCGAAATTATGTGAGTTCAGTGGTCATGAAAGAATTAACTTAAGCTTCTATGTCTACCTATATAACAAGCAGTGTCTGGCACTAAAGTATTTTTGCAACAATGACCTACTAGGCTAACTTTATGCTTAAATTTTTTCGAACTAGTTATATATTTCTAGTTCGATCTTATATTTTAACTTACGCAAACATAAATATTACACTATAAAATGAATCAATCATCATTTTTGCCTTATGATGGACCGAGAGAAGAGACAACATTCGCAATGCGACCATCACTATTGGCACCCCACAACTACCGCATCGCCTGTGGTGACCCGGCCAGCATTATTAACATCGCCTATGTGATCTTGGATGCCTCGGTTGAGTGAGATGCCGGGATGCCTCGGAGTTGAGATGCCAATGTGTGTGATCAGGGATGCCTCTGTTGTGGGATACCAGGATGCGTCAGAGTGAGATGCCCCATGCTGTATGATCTTGGGATGCCTCAATTGTGTGATACTGGGATGCCTCGGAGTGAGATGCCCATGATAGCAATATCGTGGAAGTCTGGATGTGGGATTCCGGAAGTGACTCGATCGAGTCGGCTTGCGTTCCGATGGGTAAACTGATTGAGGGTGGACTTTGATATACACACTATAATATAAATTCCACTTGGCGTGTGAGTTCGCCTTTGTTATCGCATCTCATCTTAGTTCAAATTAGGAGCATGAGGTATACATGTGCATTTAGCATGTTTGTTATGAAGTGACCATTCTTGTGACATTTTAGTATTCATTTAGTTATACCTATGACAATCCTGCCTTAGTATATTGAGCTATTTGGTTGTGTTCTCTTGCTTTTTTTGGCAATTGTGGATTGTCTAGCTTAGGGTATTATTATTTCTTTACTAGGCATTACTCATTCCTTTCTATTTTTCAGATCGTTAGTATGGACGTACCACTGATTGCTCATTATGGGGTGATAGCGTACATTGATGTTTCTTTCCAAGATGTATATGATTTCGATATCGAGCTAACCTTCATGAGATATGAGGCTATGCTTTGGATGGACGATGGCAGGGTAGATTGGATTCCTATGAGGTTCGTTGCTGGGTTGATAAACCATGAAGGGGAGCTGTTTGGCCCTCTTCAGTTCGATGCTGGAGGACTTGGAGCCGGGGCAGGAGGTGCTTAGGTACCCAGATCATGATGAAGCTGGAGAAGACGTCTTTTGTTTTTTGATGGACGTGGGCTAGTCTAGGGGGTAGTGAAGTTACAAACCCTCTCACCCTTTTCCCTAGTTGATTACTTAAACTTTTGTTTATGAACATGTAAATATATGCTGTACATAGGTGAAGGACTTGTAAGTAATCTAGGTTGACGTATGTAAGCCCGAATGGTTTTTGAAAGGAAAGTTAACAAAGCTTCTCATGATCCTTATATATGTTCTTAGTTGGATTGTCTAATGCTAGATGACATGACTGTTACAGGGTGATCATGTGTTATAAAGCTTCAGATCATAAAATATCCATGTTATACATGCTAGGTTTGAAAATATTTAGGATTAATGAATATCTAAGTTATGGAACACATTTAATTGCCAAGGCTAGCTTGCTTCTCGCGTAAATGCATTCGTAAGTGTTGCAGGCATTTTGAATATAATCCAAACCACAACTTTTCCTTAAGCCAAATTGAGTTTTGGAAAAGAATTTCTTAGAAATTGTTTTTGTAAAACATCACATGTACCAAAGTATTTTTTGAATTTGATTTGAAAAGATGATTCGTCGAAAATCATTTAATAATGAATATCGAGGTATTTAGAGCAACTTTTATGAAAATGGATAGGTTTAGGCACAAACTAACCTAAGAAGTTTATCTAAACAATCATAATCATGTTCAGAACAAGCATGTAAAGAACACAAAATTTCGCAATACCCATTGATAATCTAGCTATGGAAAAATTCCCTAATATGCACAATATATAATGAACAACTTTTGTGAAGAAAGTTTTCCTAAACAAGCTATACATAATTTTACAAAAATCAGACAACAAGCAACAGCATGTCGAAAATTGTTAAAACGGCATGACATTTAGCCAATATCATGAGAATTTGTCCTATCAAAACAAGTCTAAATATCACCAAATTTTCACACAACATAACCAGTATGATGACAAACAAGTTTTGTTAAGAGCCCAAGTATAGAATTCTAATAGAAAAAATAGAATAAAAATCTCAAAGGTCTGTCCAAACAGGGGTTAGAATAGGGGTCCAAATTTAATCCCATGTCCAGATACTGATCTAGTTTTTAAGAAAATGGAAAGTATTCCAAACAATGAGTGATTTACGTGAAATCAATGGCATTGGAAACCTCTAAGTGTGTCTTTCAACTTCCTAAAAGGGCGAGTCCAAACTAGGTCAATTAGGTACTCTACGATCAAAATCTCTAAAGGTATGTGTGTCAAAAGCTAAAAATCAAAACAAAAATATGCAAAAATAAATCTCAAAATCATTCAAGTAATGCACAAATAGCAGGAAAAATCACATGTGATTTAGAATTAGATGCGACAAACAATTTGGGTAATCATCTAACCCTAAGTCGGCATGTGAAGATGTCCTAAAATTCGATGAGAATACGAGATGACTCAAGATTCATGATGAAATGCTTGAGGGTTTCGAGTGAACATACGCTCTTGTGACACAAATTTAACATGCAAAATGACACTCAAATGCAATGACTTGAACATGAACTCAAACCTTGTAACATATAGTTTAAGTGTCAAGAAGGTATTATTGCAAAATTTGGTTTCTAAAAGACCCATACAAGCATGACAAGATGCATATACGGTAATATTTCATTTCAACATTAACTTCATAGAACGGGCATGACTTGAGCCATCATCAAGACATGCAAAACTCCTACAAAAAAATCCTACATATAGAATATGCAATGATGAATGCTTCTCGTTAAGAGTTCAAAATCTAAATGTGATCGCATGAATTCTAGAATGACATAAAAATATGCATATTTTAGCTATGTACTACTGCAACACATTTTCACCTTAACTCATATAATTGGCTCACTTGTCAATGTCAAGACTTTGCAAAGCATGCATTGATTGAATATATATATATATATATCATATATTTCAACTTTCATGAAAGACTTGAGACCAAATAAGCGCATTCATAGACTTAATTTCATCAATATAGGGCAAACTATCCTATGTTCGGATCTAAGCAATTTTGACCTAGTTAAATACATCCAAAAATTCTGAAAAAAATTACAGGATTTTTTCCACAAAATTACGAGAAATTTTCATGAAGTAAAGTTCCTCCAGATTTCAACAAAAAAATCATTAAAAAAATGACAAAATTAGAGATCAATAAGGAACGTACTAACTTGGGCTTGGATCCGAGTAAATTTGACCTAGTTAATTACATCAAAAATCACAAAAAAAAAAATACAAAATATGCACAAGAGGATTTGGAACAAAACTCATGAGGAAAGATTGTCAAAAAATCATCACAGGAGGCTACACAAAAATAGTAAAATCTCATTTTGGAATAAGAATGAAACCGAAATCCACTTGAACTACTGTAGAATCGCTTTTGCTTCGGAAGTATATATTTCGAGGTCAAACGACACTCGATTGGGGTGTGCAATCTATCGATTCAAAGCTTGTGATGTGCATTAGTTAAACTTAAGAGGACTCGAGTTGAAATGAGATTTTTCAGATATTTTTTTGGCCAAATCATCAAATTAGTCCTATAGCTATGAAATTGCAAATTCAACCTAAATCAATCACAATCATCCAAGTTCATCAACCAAGAACACTCAATTGCAGCAAATCATCATCCAAATCCATCATCTAGCATCTAATCATCATGTATTTACTTAAAATTGAACCCTAGCCTTGGCCGACTAATCCGATCTCGCTTCACGGGGTTCGAGACCGAGATCGTTACCTTTGTTGCATTTTTATCTATTTTGATTGAAATTAATTGAAGTCTTCACCGAAACCTCGACCAAACCTCAACAAATCGCAAAGGACTAGATCCGAACTACAAGGAATAGCTTCGAAAGGTGGCTGAACCACCTGCAGTGAAGGAAAACAGAACCGATTAAAAACTGAATGGGTTTAGATGCCACCGGAAGAGATCGAGTTGTTTGGAAGCCGATCAATGGTTGATCAGCTGGTTCCTCACCGCAAATAGGTCAGGGACCTTCAACACAAGTGATCGCTAGTGATTGGAGGTGCCGGTGATCTCTAATGGTTGTTGGTTTCGTCAAAAACAGGATTGGTCCCCCCTGGACCAATTTTGAGGTTTCTGAGGGAAATCAAGCCGCCGTATAGGGGGAAATCAACAATCGCCTACTACCAACACTTCTGTCAGAAGAAAGGAAGGTTGAGGCTCAGCGTGGGGGCTAGTGGTGGTCGGTGAGCCACCGATTCAAGGCTGACGAGCGGCGACTAGAGAGAAGGCGAGAGGAGAGGAGAGAGGAATGGGAGGGAAATAACAGAAGAGAGAGAGAGAGAGAGAGAGAGAGAGAGAGACTGATGAGAGAGAAAGATTTCGTGCCAAAATGAAGCCCCCCTAAAATGGAGGGAAAGTTGTCGAAATTTCGGTCGTCAGTTCGATCCGATAGTCGAAATTTCGGTCGTCAGTTCAATTGGATAGTCAAAAATCAATTTCAAAGGTTCTTTATGATCTCAAGAAGTCGGGTAATTGATCTAGTGGATTTGATTTACAAAAACCGGAGCCAAAATCGAGAATTGTGTTGAAATGTCCAATTAGGGGTTAATTTGTAATTTGATGAAATTCGAGGATTAATATATAAAATTTTGTGAAATTGAAGATACAAAAGTGAAATTGACATTGAGAGGATCCCGGAACTAGTCACCAGAGGTTAGGAACCGACTGGTAAGGGGCTAAACCAACCATCTCCATCGGCAGCTAATTAGACAAGTCAGATTGATTCGATCTAGTTTAGCCAATTTTTGACCTATTCTTAACTGATTTGGTCTGGTTTTTGTCATTTTGCTCATTTTGGGATCTCCAAGGTTCCAAAATTTATGCAATTTGGTCCCTAAATGACCAAATTGAAAATGAAATTTACCTTATTTTAAGAAGAACTTGGCCAATTGAGATACAATTAAGCTAATCGAACCTTATGAACGTGATCTAAGGGTCTTTTATTTTGCTAATTGAATGTTTATAATGAAAAGCAACGAGTCAAAATCATAAGTGCCATAAATTGGGCCTAAAGGACTAAAATGGTTAAATTTGCAATTTAATGAGCAAAATTGGAAATTAACTAAAATTGACCTCAATTAGGGTCACCATTACCCTATCTAATGAACCACCCATGTGCAAGATCACTCATCACCTTCAAATTGACCTTAAATTGAAGCACTCGGGCTTATGCCAAAAATGAATCTAGGCATAATGTCAAAATTGGACCAAGAATTATGAAATTAAATCAAAGTTATGAATGAGTCAATTCGAATTTTGATGATTGAAGCTTTAATTAGTTGATTTTCTTATGCTCAAGAGGATAAAATTCTTCAAATTGATCAGTTTTGATGTAAATTTCTCAAAATCGATTTTGAATTTGGACTTATCTAAAGAAAATGAGTGAGAAACAATCGTCAATTCACAAGTCATAAATAATCAATTTTGATTAGGAAAATGTCAGTGATATGGTCAATTGGGTCTCGAGTATTTTAGCATTTGGCTAATTCAAGATGATAAGTATGGTTTGGTGTACTGAATTATTCTATTGAATTGCGAATCAATTTACAAGTTCTTAATGATTAAGTAAAAATTAAGGATTTTTTTTTTTTTTTAGGTAATAAGGAACATAAAATCGAATAGGGGTAGGGAATATCTTCGCCGTGTTATGTGTAATAAGTGCTTTGGAGGTGCTCAGGTTTTTGGCAAATCGGCGGTCAACACCGGTTCCTCGGCCTCGGGAAAATCGAGGAATCTTCACTTAGCTTTCGGGACCACCCGACGAGTTCCTATCTTATCCCATCCATCTAGGAACACTTTCACGCAGAGGCGTGCGTGATCAATGTTGGTGTTGGTTGACCGGGGTCATTGCAGAGTGCTCAACAGGGGATGCGATGCACCTTATGGGATGCAACTAGAGGTGTCAAACGGGTGGGTCGGGTCATTAATGGGTTGACCCAAATTGACTCATTAACCCATTTATGACCCATTTAAGCTTAATGTATTTTTACCCATACCCGATCCAACTCATACCCGACCCATACCCAACCGGTAAATATTAATAAAATATTTTAATATTTACCCAAATTTAGGAAAACTTATTCTTATGTTTTTTTTAAAGATTATATTACTAAAAAACTTCCAAGCTTAATTCTTATATATATATATATTTAAATGGTATTGCTAAAATAGTTTTATACAACATAAATTTAATGGAAAATTTTTATAATTTTTAAAATAATTATTTTAAAAATCGAATTTTAATTATTTTTTATTTTAAAAATTTAATTTTATTAATTTTATTTAAAAATTAATTTTTAAATTAATTTTATTTTTAAAATATAATTTTATTTTTTCTCTTTTCTTTTTGGTTCTTCTTCTTTGGTTGGCCACCGGCCGGCGAGCCTTGAGCTCGCCCGACGCTGGCGAGCTCGAGGCTCACTAGAACGGTAAGGCTGGAGCCTCGCCAGCACGTCGGCGGGCTTGAGGCTCACTTGGCCGGTCGCCGACCATTGCCGTGCCGGCGATCGAAGGAAGAAGAAAGAAAAAAAGGAAGAAAGAAAATAAAAGAACAGAAAAAAAAAAAAAAAAAAAGAAAAGAAAAAAAAAAAAAAATTATAATTTTGTATTTATAAAAAATTATTTTTGTAAAATTAAAAAAGAAGAGAGAATCTCTCTCTTAAAACCCACTTAAAAGTTAAAACTAAACCCATTTAAGACCCACTTAAAACCCACCTATCAAAGTAAACCAATTTAATATGACCCATTTAAACCATAAATGGGTCTAAGACCCATTTTGACACCTCTAGATGCAACCTTGAAAGCATGCAAGAACCCCGGATAAACATTCCGCAACAAATATAGTAATTACGAAAATAATATAAAAATCAATTTTGACTTTCTATAATTTGATATCGCATTTGCAAAATCGCTCGAGAATACATTTTATATGCAATCCATTCGGTAAGCTCCTTGGTTGGGCGGGCGATGCGATAGCGATAGTCGGGGTCAATATATATTTTACATTACTATTGTATACATCGGATTCTATGTTATTGGCATCATATACTTTCACGTAATCGAACGATTATCTTGGTCGAAACACTAAGGTTTTAAGAGTGGCGTAACCCTATATTGTGGTCTAAATGCCATTTTTGGAAAATTATTGGCGGTAAATGCCATAAATCAACTCTCTTTTTTTTTAACGGGAATTGTCGAACCTCTCCTTTCCTTGGAGCTTTTCTCTACCGAGTGTGTAGCAATGGAAACCCCCATCCTAATCCCCTCAAACCCTAATCACCCACCATAATGTAACTTTCCTTCACTGTTTCATTCAAGTTACGGTATCCCAGGAGGTATTTCATTAAACCCCAGCGAGGCGCTCATTCCACATCTCTTCATTTCGTCTCCTAGGGATTCGCTTCTTGATTGGGGAAATTCTTTAGTCAACAAACCCTAGTGGCAGGTCCCACCGAAATCCAGGCGTTCATCTTTGAGAGAGCTGCGCTCGTGTTCTTCTTTTCGCATTTCAAGGGTTATTCTTTCAGATCGGGGTAGTGAACGGGATCTTCAAACAAACCCTCTTTTGCCAGGTCCCTCGAAATCCAGGTGTTCGTCTTTGAGAGAGCCTTGATAGAGTTTTTCTCCTTGCATTCCAGGGGTTCTTCTCTCAGGTAGGGGGTAGTGTTCGGGATCTTTAGAAGCCATGGCAGGGGAGGAAGAAGCAGTGGGTCGGCTCACCCATCTCTGCAATAAACTGGGTAAGCTAATGTATGAGAATGATATGACTATTCTGGATGAGGAAATATCGGCAGAAAAATCCATGAATGTCGCTTCTCCCTTGTTGGGCAACTATATAAGAAACCTAGTGTTAACTTTCAAGTGCTTATAACAGCAATGAAAAAGTCCTGGAAAATAGACAATGTGGAGATCAAACCTTTAGAAAATGAGAGAAGAAGCTTTAGTTTTTGTAATGAAGGGACAAAAACCGAGTGCTAGAGGGAGGGCCACGGGTCTTTCTCTAACAATTTTTGTTGTTAAAAGCTTGGGAGCCGGATACCCCGCCACATTGTTATGAATTTAAGACCTGTGCATTTTGGGTTAGAATCTTTGGTCTTCCTCTGGAATGGAACTCTGAAAATATGATAAAGAAAATAGCAAGCTCAATGGGAAAGGTTTTGGAAGTTAAAACAGATGCTCGAGGCCCTGCTTTTCAGAAAATTGGGAAAGCAAAAGTGGAGATAGATGTGGAGGCTGAATTACGAGTTGGCCAATTAATGCGACACGGGGATAAGAAAGTTTGGCTGGACTTTAAATACGAACGATTGCCCTTATTTTGTTACTCATGTGGCAAAATTGGGCATTATGCTACTTATTGCAAAGACATACCTTATGATGAAGGAAAATTCACCATTGAGCCGGGAGGGTGCTTTGGAGGCTGGTTGAAAGCAGAAACTTCTGATCATAGCCCATTATGGAAGGTGTTTTAAAATGGAGTGTCGATAGCAGCAAATACTAAAGAGGTGGTTCCTGAAACTCTGAACAACAAAGACCAACGGAAGGTATGGAAGTTGGTCAGCCTATTACCCCAATTATTTTGCATTTTCAGCAAGGAGCACCTACCCACATAAGTACACACGAGGAGACCATGCATAACTTAGGAAAAAGAGTACTAATGCTCACCGGTCCGGAGGATTTCAGCCATAAACAGTCCCAGCCAGCAACTTCCTCTGAGTACAACAAAAAGAAAAGCAGCTCCCAACTCAAACCTCACACCTTCAAAAAACAAAGAAAAGGCAGCACTCAAATTACAACACCTTTGGCAAAAAACTGGTTAGATGAGACTCAACTTCTGGAGACTCCCATTCAGATGATCAAGATGTGGCAACACGGGCCTGTGGTGGCTAGCCCTAATCAGCCACCAAGTGACCCATGAATATATTAAGTTGAACTGTCAAGGGTTGGGCACACCCTTGACAGTTCGAGAGTTGAGAGCCTTAATGGCTCAATTCAGGCCCTCTTTGGTTTTTCTTATGGAAACAAAAAATAAGGCTGAGTTTGTGCAGAGACTAAGGAGAAGACTTCAATTTCAAAACTGTGTAGTAGTTGATCCAGTGGGTATGGCGGGAGGTTTGGCTCTTATGTGGGATAATTGAATTTTAGTGGAGATTGACTCAATGATTGATAACTTAATGAATTTAAAGTGTGAAGTGGGGGTCATGGGTAAGAACATGAGAATTACTTTCGTCCATGCGCCATATACATACCCGAAGAGGTTACAACTTTGGGAAAGCCTGCGACATATAAGCTCTACCAATACTCTACCTTGGGTGTGCTTGGGAAATTTCAATGAAGTGCGTTTCTTTTGGGAAAAAGTGGGGACGAGACTAGCTGCAAATTTCAGAATGACAGCCTTTTCGGAATGCTTGGATGCATGCTCTCTAATGGACATTGATAGCAAGGGTTGTGCATTTACTTGGGCAAATAACAGGGAGGGGAAGAATATGTGAAAGAAAGACTTGATAGAGTGGTAAGTACTATGGAATGGCGGTTGATGTACTCAGAAGCTGAAGTTTTTGCTCTTCCTGCAGTAGGATCAGATCACAGCCCTCTCATCTTGTCTCTTCAAACAACTCATACTAGCAGAAAACGACTATTTAGATTCGAGGCCTTTTGGCTAGAGAATGAGGAGTGCAGGGAAGTGGTGTTGAAAGCCTGGGAAGCTACAAATCAACACCAGCACACTCTAGTCGGGAAACTTCATGCTGTCAAGAAAGCACTTTCTCAATGGAGCAAAAGGAACTTCGTGAATGGAAATTAGAGAATCAGTTTTTTAAAGCAGGAGCTTGAGGGTCTTACAAATAATATTTCAGGTGTCTTCAATAAGGCATATTTAAAAGATTACAAGGGGAAATTGATGAGCTTGGGAGACAAGAAGAAATGTATTTGGGGTTAAGATCTATAATTAATTGGCTGAGATGGGGAGACAAGAACACAAAATACTTTCATGCAACAACCATACAAAGAAGACAAAGGAACATGATTTCTATGTTACAAAATGCATAAAATACATGGTTGGTGGAGCAGAATCAAGGCGAGAGAACATACAGTGAAATTTTTCAAAGAGTTATATCAGTCCCAAGGTCCCAGAAATTTTGAGCCAGTGATTGATCAACTACCTGAAATGGTAACAAAAGATATGAACATGACATTACTTGCTGAAGTTACTATAGAGGAAGTCACAGATGCAGCATTTCAGCTTGGAGCCACTAAAGCACCAGGCCCAGATGGTCTTAATGGTTTATTCTATCATCATCACTGGGAAGATATTAAATGGGACATTTTTAAGGAGGTGGAGACTTTTTGGCACTAATTCCATTTCACCAGCCCTGAATCAAACACATATTTCCCTTATCCCGAAAGTTCCTAACCCTGAGAGATTGGACCAATATCGTCCAATTAGTTTGTGTAACTTTGGCTACAAAATCCTCTCGAAAGTGCTGGCTAATAGACTTAAACCTCTTCTAACAGAAATTATAGCACAAGAACAAAGTGCCTTTGTGGGTGGGAGGCAAATACAGGACAATATTTTCATAGTCTAGGAAGTTCTGCATCAAATTAGAACAAGAAACAGAAAAAAGATGTTCCAGGCAGTTCTGAAATTAGATATGAAGAAGGCTTATAATAGAGTGGAATGGGACTTTTTGGAGGCATGCTTACTCAGGATTGGCTTTGATGAGACATGGGTGAAATGGGTTATGCAATGTGTCACTAAAGTCACATTTAGTGTTAAATTCAACGGGAACCTCTTCAAGACTTTCAACCTTCAAGAGGACTCGAGGCAAGGAGATCCCTTATCGCCTTATCTCTTTATTATTGTTGCAAATGTCTTATCCTCATTGATGAAGCAAGCTGTAGAGAATGAAAGTATAAAAGGCATTAGGCTAAATCGAAGATGTCCTACACTTTCTCACTTATTATTTGCCGATGACTCCATTTTCTTCATGAAGGGTTCTATTCTAGAATGCCAAAATCTGGCCATGATTAAATCAGTATTGTCTAGGGTCTAGACAGAGATTAACTTGAATAAATCTGGCATATTCTTCAGCAAGGGTTGCCCTCAATCTTTGAAAGAAAATATGGCAAGGGAATTGAGGGTTCCCATTATTGATAAAACCGGCAAATACTTAGGTATACCTTCAGATTGGGGAGAGTCGAAAAAACAAATGTTTGCATGGATTATTGGGCACATCAGTTCAAAATTGGAAAGCTGGAAGGAGAAACTGCTCTCAAAAGCTGGAAAAGAAGTCTTGTTGAAAAGGGTGGTTCAAGCGCTTCCTTAGTATGCCATGTCTGTTTTAAAATACCGGTGTCCATTTGCAAGGCTATTGAACAAAGAATTGCTTTCTTTGGTGGAAGACCAATGAGAAAAAATCAGGCATGCATTGAAAGAAATGGGATTTATTGAAAACAAGGAAAGATCGAGGCGGAATGGGTTTTAGAGATCTTATATCTTTTAATAAAGCGATGTTAGGGAAGCAGGCTTGGCGGCTGGCACAACAACTGAATTCTCTATGGGGCAGAATATTTAAGGGACTATATTATCCACACACAGACTTTTGGCATGCAGCATCGGGCCTACGACCTTCATGGGGATGGAGAAGCCTTGTCTTAGGGAGAGATTCTATAGATCCCAATGTCGAGTGGAAGGTAGGAGATGGATCGATGATTAGAATTATGGAAGATAAATGGCTGCTCAGGGGTATTATTGAGGGTCCAATGAATATTAGTGAACCTTCATTTGTCTCTAAACTTATAAATAAAAAACAGGGGAGGTGGGACAACATGAAAATAGCAACACACTTTGATGAACAGTTAGTGGAAGAAATTCTGACCATCCCTATTAAGCCCCAGACATAAACTGATCAGTTGGTATGGACTGGGACACAGGCAGGCAAATATACAGTGAAAAGTGCATACAACTTCATCAAAGAGGATACGACACGGGGTTAGGTGAATCAAGGCCACATAATCGTTTCAACCTCCCCCTCACTTTGGCAAGACATATGGAATTTGCGCACTCCACCAAATGTAAGAATTTTTATGTGGAATCTATGTCAAAATGCTCTCCCAACAAAAGATAACCTGTTTCGAAGGAATGTCTTACCTGATCCAATGTGTCCATTATGCTATTATGAGAGAGAAACGGTTGAACATCTCTTCCTGCTGTGCTCGTGGACAAGACAAATTTGGGATAATACAGAGCTGAAAATAAAAATATCAAGTCAGGGCTTGACAAGGATAGAGGAATGGTTTAGCAAACTCAACAGACACCAAATCCTACAAACCCGCACTTGGTGGTGTTATGCTTTGTGGAATATGTGGAAGGCCGCAATCGAGGCCATCTTTCGGGGGTAGAAAACCGAGAGGCGTCGGCTATCATCGACTCAGCATTAGCAATTCTCAAAAGGTATAACAGGTGGAATCCGAGGAAGGGTGGTTCAAGTGATAGCGTGGACGAAAGATCTGCAAATCAAGAAGCTCAAACAAGGGTTAGAGAGAATTGAAGAACCGAGACAGGGGAATGGAGAACTACGGGATGTGATGCAACCTGACAATAGCCACAGAGTTGATGAGTGGAGAGACAATAGGCCAACATGGCTGAGTGATGAGTGGAGCCTGAGTAGGAGAGAGCTGCGAGAGAATAGGAGAGGACGGCGGCGAGCAAAAGAAGAGAAGAACAATCTTGGCATAAAACCCCTGAGCTTCGAAATACCGGTGAAGATGAGTGGGCAGCGAGTTGATCTGGGATTCGGAGGCCATATGGTGAGCCGAGAAATCGACCCCGAATGGAGGGGACCGCTGAAGAGAGCTGTGTGGGCGAGTGACACGGGGTGTCCCTTCGACCGAGAGGTGTCTTCGCGGATTCGGGGAGCAGAGCAAGTGAAGGAATGATGAAATCTGTGACTCCCGAAGCTGTTGGACAGAGAATACCTAACATTAGAAGATTTGCTGAGACCCATGAAGCTGATGGACAGCCAACCCACGCAATCAACGGATCTGAAAATCAAGAGGCGGTAAGAGAAGAACAGAGATCAAACGAACCCTGGATATGTAACTACAGAAGCGGTAGAGGGCAGATCTGGGACCAAAAGACCTCACGGTGAGCTGCAAACCCGAACTCGAGCGGAGGCAAAGGGAGAAGAAGATACTCCGGGAAGAAGTGCATGCAAGCTGAACGGAGAGCCGCCTCTTCGAAAGGATGATGAGCGGAGGCGAGAGGAACCGCGTGCACGACGGAAAAAGCTCCAGCGATTTACGAACGAGCAGCATGAAGAGGACGCTGCGAACCCAATTCGCCATAACCCGAGAGAAATGAGCGTTGAGGAATGGAGAACTCACGCCCACGACAGATCTCGCAAACCTAACGATCACACCACCTCAAACATGGATTCCACTTTGAAGCCAAGAGTGTTGAAGATCAACATAGATGGAATGTTTGTACACAGTTATTTGAAGCATTCCATCACTTGCATCGGTCGCGATACGGAGGGGAGGTTGTTGGGAGGGTTTGCGAAGGAAATAAGAGCTTCTTCCCCTTTAATGGAAGAAACCCTAGCCTTGTGGGAAGCTCTCTTTTCTCTTCCCTAAAAGACACGAAGTACTACTTTTGGAGTCGAGATAGTTCGCTTGGTCAAAGCCATGAACTTGATTTACGCAGATTCGGTTGGGAAGTTCGGCCTATCATCGGTAAGTGCAAGGAAAATTGCAGGCCTTTTCAAAAGTTCAAATAGCCCATTGTTCAAGACAGGCCAATTTGTCGCGACCATTTTTTTCAGGTGTGAACCACCTAAGGTTTGGCTAATGGATTATTAAGCCTAGACTTAACTCGGGCTCTCCCAAGCCCATACCAATTCGCGACTTAAATTTAAGTTCTTAACATGCAATTGATTTTTTTTATTAGGAGTCGCCACTAATCTATTTTTTGTGGGTCGATTAGAAAC